>JAVQJX010086513.1:0-14968 GCA_036025115.1 Ambassis agassizii
TGTATTCAGCCATCTCTTGAAATTCAGGCAGTGTCATCTTTGACCATTGAGAATCACTGGAAAATCAAAACTATCTCTCATTGCTCTGTGGAAACAGATGTGAAGCTTGAGTGAACTCAATAAATTGTGTCATCGTGTAGAGATCAACAACCACTTATCACATTTGTGAAAATGCAGCACAGGAAGCAGCTGCCAAAGTCAAAGAGATGAACATCACATCACATCTAAACTGCACTGTTCTCAGATATATGTTTATTGGGTTAATGTAACAGTGTGTTACATTTGACTCATTTGTTTTTAGGAGCATAGTTCGTTTTCAAAATTTTTTTAGTTATTTATTCTTTTCTTTTTATATAGTAATAAAAAAATAAAACAAATAAAAAATAAAACAAATAAAACAAATAGTGTAACTCATTAAATTATGTGATCAATATGAAAAATCTCCACTGTAGAGAGCAGGTGCCTATTTGTCGCCATGGTAACAACCGCTTCCTTCTTCCCGTGTCTGGTTAAGAGTTGTAGGGCATCCCGCAGTTTAAATATATATAACCTTCCACTTAATACGGAGCACCCTCCACAGATGTGACATCATTTGGAGTGACACTTCACGGTGCATATTTTTATTATCACCACCTCTTCTATTGCTCTTAAGGATACCACTGCACATAAGCTGAATGTATGCATTTACCACACAAACACAACACTGATCTCTGAGGCCGCTCTCCAATATGAACATCACTGAGCAATTCACAGACACTGACAGATTACTTATAGCTTCCTAGTGGCATTTTATCCAAATAGAGAGGATAAGATAAGAAGCAGATAGGAGATGATAAGCCCTTCTCATCCACAAGCTGCCATTTAACTGTCTGATAGAGGAAGAATCTAAGAGTCTGTGTCACAACATCACCACCACCACCATTCCACCCTCATTATCAAATCTAATTCGCCTCCTCGAAAAAAAAGGGAGCTGCAGCCATCCACCCTGTGATTAACCTAATCCCTTCACAGAGCAGTGCTCCTCCTCAGCGCCAGCACCGTAACATATTTGACGTCAGCAGCACACACACTGTGATAACCAGGGGGCACACACTGAAAAAAATGTGTGAATTTTAAGCAGTGAAGAGAGTAACATTACTCTGAGACCTAGAGTACAAGAAAAAGCACTATCTGCCCCAGAAAGCTAAAAATATACATCTTATCTTAATTATCATTGGATTAGGGACTGGAAGAGAAATAAACATCACCATCAGATCATTTTTTCTGTACCTTCACATTTTGTCTAAATGTGTAGGAAAGTAATAGTTTAATGGAAATGGAGGAGCTCACTTCCAACCAATAACATCGTTTCTCTCTCATCACACCTTCAACATGCACATAGCAGCCAGGAGCTTCTCACAGGATGCTGATTGGTTGACGCTTGAAGATTTACTGTGGTGTGAGCTCACAATCTCACAAATCTCTGAATCAAGGTCTGCTCTACAGTGAAACTCTGTTTTTTATTTTCTCTGCAAATTTTCCTGCTCACGAAAATTGAAGTGGGATTTTGAACAGATTAATTTCACCTTCCTGTGATCCTGTTATGAAGCTAGATATCAGTTTGGTCTCCATTCATTCTAATTCAAAATGTAGGCTGTGTGTGAGGTGGTGGGGGGGCATCCAGCAAATGCGTCAAATCCATAGTTGCCTTTATGGGAGAGCTCTCTGAATACAGTGTGTGTGTGTGTGTGTGTGTGTGTGTGTGTGTGTGTGTGTGTGTGTGTGTGTGTGTGTGTGTGTGTGTGTGTGTTTGATTATGTCTCTGTAATGATGACGTTCTATCAATATAAAAAAGCTTTTCACTGATACAAAAGTTGTTTACCTCACTTTTGCAATGGCCACATTTAATAATTTAGAGCTACTATGCTGTAAAGAATAGGTACATGCGTCACTGTTTTGTTAGTGTATTTATGTCGTTTTGTCCGCTTTGTTGTGATATGGCGTCTGTTCTGCTGAGAATATTTAACGCTGAGAACATAGTAGATGGTGTGTGTTTAGGGTGAGAGGGCCTGACCCTGATAAAGAAGACAGTCGGGTTCCAGTTCCTCTCTGGCTGACTTTAAACACAGCATCTTTTTTCTCTGGTTCATCTGCACCTGTCAGGCTACAGGATCCGTAGGAGTGTTAATCCACAAAGTGGTTCAAAACAATGATTCACTTTAGGTTCAACAGATCAAAGAGAATACCTGAGTTCATGTTCATCAGCTGTGTACACACTTCACTTGTGCTGAACATGCTTTTTGAAATGAAACTGAAAAAAGAACAAAAAACATTTCAGTGACTTTGGAGCTATAACTAATCCTACTTTAGGCTACATTTAGGTTAATTATCCAAATTGAGTTAATTGCACGAGCTGAGCCTTTACAGAATTATACAATTAGATTGGGTGCCGCTGAAATCCCCTCAGAGGAAATGCTTCTCTTGTCAATGAAACCCTGTAATCTCACATTTCACAGAGACAACTTGAGAAGCAGAAACCCACTTACTGTAGGGTTTAGGCTGGCTTACAGAATATCTAAACCAGCACAGCCCTCTTTAGACGTGTAAACACACATATAGACATATATACTTTTAAGCATATGCATGTATTAGTGCATGAGTATATACAGGTACAAGTGTCCGTTAGAAAGAAAAAAAAACAACCTAGGAAAGGTAAAGACAGGAAAAATTACTCAATATCAATCAATCAGCCACAGACCACTCCCATAACTAGCCCACAACACAGGTCTATCTAGGGGACATCGAGCAAATGAATCCTGCATAGCTGTGTGCATCAGGCACTAGAATACAGCCAGACAAGGACTATACTGTACGTTAAGTGGCAAATGATTCTGTTCTGTCATATTTGTAGACCAGGTTGCTCTTAAACATATCTGTAGTTACTGGTAGTTGCTTTCAGGTCCAAACAACTGTTGTTCAGTCCACATGTGCATAGCTGGAGGCCCAAGATGAATGTAACACGAGCATGCAGTCTCATAAAGAATCCAGCTGCTTCTCTACACTGAACCAAATCACTTCTGTTGCCTAAACCACAGACAGATATTTGGGGAGCCCATCCCCTGCAGTTCATAAATCATGTTTCATTCAGCCTCTGAGTACTGTCATCATGTTGTCATTGACTTGCATATGCATGTTCACACATACACAATCATACACTGTGAGGGGCGGCGGTAATAAAGCAGATTCCCCACTTTTCCTTATCTTCACATACCAAACCCAGGAGTGACGACGAGAGCAGAAAGGGCTGATGGGAACTTCTAGCCTGGATGACGTCGTCATCATCCTCGCAGGTTACCCTTGTGACCAAAAATCACTTTGTTTCTTGTTCTCTTTACGTCTCAGCTCAATAACTTACTTGATTTGATTCATCGATGATGAAAGCGCAAGACTGGTTTTATTGAACCAATCTTCTTAAGTAGCAGCAGACATACAGACGTTTCATCCTGGGATCCTAGTGAGGACGGTCACAAGACAGTTTCAGAAATTAAAAAAAGAATGAGATTTTATGCCTATCACCAATCACCTCTCAGATACAGCAGGTCAGAAGCTTTAAAGCAGACAAAAAAGTGGGTTAAAGCCGTTTTAAAAACAATCCTCATCCTGTCGTTGAGGGAAAAAGCTGCCAAAATCCTCAAGTTTAAATGGCAGCTTGCAAAAAAAAAAAAAACAAGGCTAAGCAAAAAAAAAAGAAAGTCACCAAACAGAAAAATAAAAATATAATCCATATGACCCCGTTTATGGCATCCGTTCCATTCCAGCTCCCCGCAGAGCGTCGTCTCCGCCTGTCCCTGTCCCTGGTGAAATTGAGTCTGTTCTTCTTTTGAGCGCCTCAGTCTCAGTTCAGGTCGGCCGGACCTCATACAGGTCACATTTCATGGATGATCTCTGATCCCCCATCCCCTAGTTACTAAGGTGTATATATGCCTGGGCCATAACAACAAATGCTGAACAACTTAGCTTTCTTGGTAACTATAACAACAACAGCTGTTGCTCATTCATATGTGACTTTAAAAATAAAAAGTTTAGCACAATTTTGGAATTATAGTCCGCTGCATTAGATGGATTTGGATGCCAGGGTTAAAAACAACATTTAAATTATCCATTTAATAAATGAGCCGCTCAGCTGTGCCAATCTGCTCCGAGACGTTTCTTATCTGTTTCTTTGAAAGAACAAGAATACATCATTAATTTTTTAAATGGACTGAACAGCACAAGGCTTCAGCTACAATATCTATCTCACCTTGGCCTCCAGTGCATAACGTGTTGGGCTTTTTTTAATTATCAAGTAACACTTTAGTAAAGTAAAGTAATCACCTCCTTTGGCAACAACATGCAAAACGAATCCCACTCTCATTGGTTTCCTTTCTCATGTTACCCGACCACTCCACTCCATAGCACGCTCTGTGTCACAACAACCATGTCAATCTCACTGTACATGCTGATTGGCCCTGCACACGGCAACAAAGCATGCTATATGAGGCGATAAGGACCCACAATGACAAATCCAGCCTGCATCGATTCAAAGGACACACACTGAGAGGAGCTACGCGTTCGAAAAACCCAGCACCATACCGGCTGATGTGCAGCTTGACACTTGAGACTGAAAGTATCAAATAGCATTCAGCGAGCACAAACACCTGCAGCTGAATACAAAATCTGTTTTTACACTGGAGCTCACTTTGTCAGTCCATTCAAAGTGCCTCTATAAAAACAGCATGTGAAACTGCCTAGCAACAAGTGGGTTCAACGGCACTTGACTCATGGCTCTGTGTGTTCGGCCATTGTTTGCTTTAAAACCCGGCACTTTTTCACTGTGTTCAGAGTGTTGTTCACTCAGGAAATGATTCTGTGAAAAAAAAAAGCTTTTTTACAGGATGAAATGACGTAAGAATCAGTATTAAAACAGATGTTGGTTTCAAATCATGATTAAAACCCAGAAAAATCAGACTCGTGCAAGAGAGACATTCATTAATCCAGAAACATTTAAACATCAATTTAATGCTCAGCTTGATTGACTGAATCTGCAACAAACCTTACAAATAAGGTGTTAAAGGTAACAAGGTGACATTCTATCTATCTACATCCACTGCACCATATTAACATAAGGTCAAATAGCTTCATATAATATGGTCTCATAAAATAAGATTTGGCTGCATTATTCCAAATGAAGGGCTCTGTCTCTGTGGCTGACAGGTGCACCTCCTGCTTATTGGCAAAAACCCACAGATGGAGCATGACTCAAAGTTCAGCTAACTCATAAGCACACATGCAGTGACACACACACACACAGAGACACTTCATCTCAAAACAAAGACAATAGACAATGTACAAAAATAGTACTCAGCCTGAATATTTCACAACTGTACAGTTTTAGAGACAAAAACAACACGTTGTGACTTAAAATACAACTCGACTGGGACATTCTTCAAACAAATACACATACAGACAAGATAGAGACACTCTGAGGTAAGATACAGGCAGGCAGGTGTGGAAGCCAGACCACAGAGTTACTGAGCTGCAAACTATAGTAAGACGGGATGAGATTGAAAGAGATGAGAAAAAATAAATGTGAGTTGTTGTAAATGACACCACATGTAGCAGAAAAAAATACTTTCATGACCAAATGAAATTAGTTCCTTCCTCTGAAGTCAAGGGAAATACTAGTAAATTATTAGTAGTTGGTAACAGAGCAAGGACTTCAGGTCACTATTTGGAGTCACTGACAGATTTTTACTGTTTAATCACGAATGTATGCCTGGACACACAATCACATTTTTATTTTCATCTCTATAAATAGTGTGTTAAGCTAAATTTAATGGATTTCCTTTTTTTTATCTAAGCAAATGTAGCCACAGAACAAATAAAGAGAATGCATTTCAGTCCCAGTCATGCATATTAATGTAAATTAGATGCTTTCAAATTAAGGTATTATTTATAATATGAGACTCCCTTCATATTACTGCTGTCAGGTCACATACTGAAAAAAAAAAGGAAAAAAAAGATGCTGCTCAGCTTGCTGCCTCTACCATCGCTGTGGGTGCCGATGTATGTCACGGCCCACCGCCACCCCCAGCATCGACCTGTGGGCTCTGATTCCTCATGGTTCCCAACAGGGGGGCCGCATTGATCTCACTCTGCTCTCACTTTCTCTGGCATTAAATTATGCTTTGCAGGAAGCGACATGAAACCTTTAGCCTCAGCACCAAAACAAAATCTATACTCTCATTCCTTCCCAATTAAAATGTCCTTCGTCAATATGTGAGGTGGCTGAGTGTGCGATGCATTCAGGAAAATGTAAAATATCAGCAAGGCGGATTTAATTCATGCATCCGACCAGACAAACATAGCACAGTTATATTTAGGATTTCTATAATCAATTTAAACTCTTAATAATGTTAGTACACAGAAACATTATCTTTTGAAGGGTCTGCTGCAGCTCTGAGTCACAACCAGGCCCTGGTGCATTATGTCCTTGACACACCAGACATGAAGCACTCACACATGTTCAAATACCACAAAGGCCACTGCTGACATCACCACAGCTCACATAAGGATGCACAATGTCATTATGACTGGGGTCCTGTATGGACCTCATGTCACACATACTATGCGTGTTCATCTGTGTGTCTATGGGTGTGCACACGTGTGTTCTCAAAAGGTGTGTGTGTATACATATATGTCAGTGTGACGCACATGGTTACCAGCAAATGTTGCTGCCTGGTTGCCATGGTTGTCAGTTTCAACAAAGCTGTGCTTCAAATAGCTTCCTGTATCTTCTTTCCATCTCTACCTCCTGTCTCTCCTCTCCTATCACCCCTTTTTTCACTTCTCTTGTTGCTTTGCCCTCGTCCTTTCTGTGAGATACGGCCTGCCATTTCATATTTTTATTGTTTTGATGTTTGTTTTTGCCACATCTCTATAGTCTACATGTTCAATCTTTACCGCTCTGGTGATTGTTGCTTTAATTTTTCTTATCATGCATGCAATTATCTTATTTCCTATTATTATCGCTGTGTGCATCTGTTTTGGTGTGCAGCACTGTGTCTTGCCTTTATCTTTATTTTTGAGACGTGCAATGGCTTCCAACAAAGACTTGTAGCCTATTTTTGGCACGTCTGACTTTGTGTGTTCCTCCAAATAACAACAAATAAATGGGCCATTTGGGATTTTGCTGCCTGATCTTCAGTTCTTTCTTTGATGTGTTTGTTAGCTCTGTCATAACTGAGGGGTAGAAATGCCACTTAGTACATATTGGGGGCATTTTCATGTCATCCACTAGACCAAGCTGTCTCTGTTGAAGTACTTTCCACTTTTCATGACTATTTATATCCGACCATTCATCAATCCTGTGTGGTATACTACTTTAAACTTTGTAATACTGTATTAGACGTACTTGGAATTGAGTCATCTTATTTTCTAATGTGTCCTCTGAGTCCCCACTTTGACAATAGGATATTCATTTTCGAGGAAATTCAAAGTTCCTGGCCATTGAATGCAGCATAAGGTTGCAGAGGCCTGAACACAATCCCACGGTGCCCCGAACAAAGAAGCCGTCTTTTTCAGTGCTAACACACAAACAACACATTCACACCTTCTGATAATTTAGAGGTTTGGCAGTCAGCTGGAGCCTCCTTTCCAGGAGCCTGAGAGAAGCTTTCCCAGGGAGACTGAGCAGTGTGATAGCCTGATAATTGGAGCACACCCTCTGGTTCTCTTTTATAAAACTGCAAAACAGCAGGATTTCAAGAACTACAACAGGCTCCACCACACCCAGCTGTCTCTTTAAGAAGAAATAATGTGTCAAAATGGCAGGGATGTTTAAATATCAGCATACATGAACCTTTTGCTTCACAGCTTTTGGAACACTACAGGGATTTACAGACCCAGACATCCCATAAGTCTTTAGTTGAATGTGAAGAATGTGACAGTTAAAAATTAAAAATCTGACAATATCTCCTGTTAAAGTCAGGAGTATCTGCTGAGAACTGCACCAGTTATCACCCTGTTGGCTTCTCCCACCCTCATTGTCAAAGGTTGCATTCCTGTCTAAAACTTTACTTCTAGGTTCTCAGGTTGCCACCATAGCAACCTTCTAGCCATAACTCCAAGAACATGTTGGTGATTAAATGCCAAGTTCAAAGTCGTGACAATACCACTGACTTTTATTTTGTTCTCTGTTGCTCCTTGTTCATTTTCCTCGGCTTTATTCAGCCTGAGAACATAAACCATGAACCACTCAGCTGCCAGATTGTCTTTGCACTTACCTATTTGTGCATTCGCACGCACAGTTTCCTCATGCATGATCTTTGCTTGACCCCAGAGCCTTGCCTGAGTTTCTGTATTCTAAACCTTCTCCTTATCCACTCTGTTTGACTCACTGCTCCCCTGTGTTGACTGAATTTCTACACTTTTATGCACCATTTTGTCTGATCTCTCCTCCTGAGGAATTCCTTGTTTTTTTTTGGTCATGATGTCAGTGTTTGTACAACAAGAAAAAAAGCAGGAAGTAGCATACAATAACCTACAAGAGTCAAGGTCAGAGGATACAATTAGAAGCTGTGGCCTCTAACAGTGCTCCAGGCTCCCCTTGAGGTGTCAAAGACCGGTGACATCACTCAAAGTAAAGGGATGTGTGTTTGTCTACTGTGTGCAGATAGATGTGTGTGTGTGTTTTTGTGTGGATTGTGTATGAGGGTAACTAAGATTTTCACCCTCTGCAGGTGCACATACGCATGTACACGTACAGTCTGCAACCCGAGTATGAGGAATCAAATTCCAGTCTCTACACACACACACTCACTCATTCACACACACACACAGAGGGGCTTCTATGGGCCTGAGATGCATTGAGAGAAAGCCATATAATTTATATGACACCAGCACCACATGGGAGCAGAGCAGAAAGAAACCTACGTCATGCTGGTTTACAAATGACAAAGACTGGGTCGACTTTTGAGCAGCGTCAGCACACAGGAGACGGGCCTCTTTCTCTTCCTTCACTTCTCCTCTACTCTTATCCTTCACCTCTCCATTTCTCATACTTCCTCCACTCCTCTCATGGCTTCTTTCTGTCACTCACTCATCTACTCTATCCTCTCATCTTACCCACTAGGATTTTTCATGCTCTATTATTTAATAGGTAGGAGTGCTTGTCCATGGAAAAAGTCTTTACATACACATTATACTTGGATTACTCTTGACATTTGGGTTAAGGTAATACTCTAAGATAAGGTGAGCTCAAGTAATACTCCTGATTATATGTTAACCAACATACTCTGAACAAACAAGTGCTGTTAACTGGTAGCAGTAGGTGTAGCAGACGTCATGACGAAGGCTTTACTTTCCAACAACAACACCCAATGCTATCCAAAGGAAATGAACATGGGAAAGCTATTACTCGCCCTCATTCACATTGTCAACAATGGCAGATGAGAATGTGAGGAAATGAGACTTGTTAGCGCTAGCATACTATTTATGCCAAGAACCCTACCAGAAGAGTTTGGATTAAAGTCGACAGCCAGGAATGGTGGGAAAGAGTGATGACAGAGTGGGTAGAAAATTGCCACGTCGTACGGTTTATTGAAAAAAGAAAAAAAATAATATTACTTAATATACTTAATATTCACAACTGCTGTAAAATGCATTATAATGCGATTAATATGTGATCAAGACACGCAGGGAAAAAATGAAGGAAACAGTTTTACAATACCATTGGATTTAATATTGGCTGCTCACAATATGAAGCGTCACAGGTGTCCCAACCATATGGCAATTTGGTGTTCACACCTAGTCATGCTGAAGACAAGTGGAGGCTGTGAGGGAGCTCAGTGGTGGAATGATTCCATGTAGGCATTATAGGATTGTTTCATTCCTCCCTGTAAGTCTGTCTGCTTTGCAACAGCATCCCTAAAGCTTCCTGACAGAGCACAGCCTGCATGAAAACATTAAACCGTGCACAGTAAGGAATCACAGGTTTGATGGAATGAGGCAAAAAAAACAAAAAATGAAAAGAATGGAAAGTAGAGACAAGACAAAGGATTGCAGGGAGATGGAATGTGATAGTAATCTGATGCAGAAAAAAAGGGAATCAAGTGAGCTCCAGACAAATAGAGAGAGAGAGTAAAAGGATACAGAATAGGCTGAAAGGCAAGAGGAAGATCAAAAAGAGGTGTGAAAACACACACACACACACACACACACACACACACACACCTTCCTTAAAGCTCGTCCAGCTGAGTCACTCACTGCAGAGCGACTGCAGAGCCGAGCCACCTCTGGTCTGCCCTGCGTTCATTTCACAGCACAGGCTCTGATAAATTATCAAGCAAACACAGTCCCAGTCACTACGGCAGCTGTGAGGGTGGCACGTCTAACAAGCCAAAATTGATACAGTTGCAGGCACATGCAAATACGATGTACTGCATCAGCATGTTGCAGAGCTGAGCGAGGCACATTTCTAAGCTCCATCCTCGGGTCTGTACACAAACTTTGATGGATTTTACTTCAGTAAGCTGTCTTTCTAAACCTGTCACCTGTACAGATCAACATGTGAAAAATATGCTGGCTATGATTAAAAGATGGCTATCACTCATAATCTTCTTATTACAGTCTATGTCCACATGCTAATAAATACAAAGCTTTGAGGAGCGCCAGACACAAATCAGTTGTGACTTTGTCTGTTCATTTAATGATGCTATGTGGGCTGTAATGAAATATCCCAACACGCACAGCCACACACTGTGAGGACACCGCGTAGCTTAGCACAAGCACAGCTGCATAACGAGGCTGAATTTATGCACTTGCTGTCCCTTGAAATCCATAGCACACTGGGGTAGACTGTAATTCTCAGACACGTTTTGTGCCATGATGCAGCAGAATCAATTACAGAGAAAAAAAAGCATTTTAAATGGCTGTGACTGTGCAAGAGCTCCATTCTCTGCAGCCTCTGAGTTTTAATGAGCCACAGAGATAAAGAAGTGCTAGATTAACGGCTCAAACACCCAAACTCATGCCATGGGACTTGCGGTGTGTAAGACAGCCCTCATTAATAGCCATATATTTCCAATGGGGCACTACCCAATATGCATACACACAAGTCCCAACACTTGGTTTGCTCTACTTTATCAGAAGGAAGAGGTACATCCAAGAATAGTAATTTAAATACAGACAAGAAAATTCTAAAAAAAAAAACAAATGTTTAAAAATATGTAAAAGCTCCTTGACTCACACACCTGCTGCCTGTCACCATCATCTGTATCAATGAAAAGAGGAAGTGAAGGAAATAAGGACAGCCAGTTGAAAACGGCCTCTTTGCTGCCTCTGCTGTGATGGTGTTTGATTTGATTATCCAACTAGTGGACCTCTGAAAAGCTAGTTTTTGCACAAGGCCAAAACCACAAGGTCCAGCAGCACTCAAGAGATAAAGCAACAAATGTAATAACAGCCATTTCATGAGACCAACAGTGCAAGTGAGGAAAAAACTGCACTAACACGATGCAGTACGAGGACACAACTCAGTGTTTATGTCAGATGTAGTAGAACTAAGCAGGAACCTCCAGGCCAGAAAAATGAAGCCACTGTGGATGTGTTTACCCTATAGAAACCAGTCACCATAGACTCCCATGCGTTGGTGTCCATTGATTGTCCCTTTTTTGTGACAACTGCACTGGGTTGACTTTTCTAACTTATTAAAATTATGCAGAATTAACTGACAGGTGAGTATTGACTCAAAGAAACTTCCTATGATGCGACCAACGTAGTGAAGGTTGGAGCCTCCCACTCAAATGCCCCGCTATTACTAGTTCTTCAGTATGGGTGTGACCAAAAGTAAATGGACACCACATACAACTTATGCATACTGCTTGTCTGGTTTTAATTTTGAATATGGCAATCCTTAATTATTAATGCTTTGACTGCATTGATAAACGTGGTGAAAAATGTTCTAAGAAATATTTACATGTAGTTATTTAGTGTATGTTTTGCAGCTTTAGACCACAGAATACATATTTAGATGGTAAATATTTGTTTTAACATGGTGGAGAAAAGTCAGTTTTCATCTTGATCTCAAAGGCCCTCAATGCATGACCATACAACACTGTAGCTGAGTGTCCACAAACGTTTGGTATGTTTAGCTTGCTAGGAAACAGCTGTAAAATAAATTGCTTAAGAAAAGAAACTGCTATTATTAAAACAATGTGATATTTTGATTATTACTCCTTATTGAATGTGCTTGTATACTGTCACCAATCATAGACCATATACCAAAGTAAAGTGTTGGTGAATGTTATCAGAACATACAGATATGAAAATAAGACCCAGCTTATGGTAAGCTGGACTCATCCTTCAATCAGTACGTCTGTCATATCAAGAATACATGCATGAGTCACTGTGACTGCAGGTGGTTGGCAGCCCTCTTCATGCTCACGTTAATCAGACACGACAGAAACTTGCATGATCCACAGTGGTGATGGAGCATAAGGATTATGGGCATCAGTGCAGATGGTCTTACCGTCTGCCATCTTCACTCTTCACCAAATCCTGCTTCCTATTTCTCGCTTTTTTTGTGCAGACTTCTAAAAGATAACCCAGAGGCGAGTGTGTATTGTTGTTGCTCCAGCTGCAGCAGTGCCCTCCCTGGTTGAGTGGATTGTGATGACAGAAGAAGTCAAAGAGACCGACACACAGATAAACCCTCTGGGACATATTTAGGTGATAAAAATGACAACAGTAAACAAGTCTGTAATTAAAAGCTCATCTCTTTTTGTTTCCCTGGTGGCAAGAAGTGAAAACACTTTCTCCTCATGATTTACCCTAAGAGCTACAGGGCAACCAACATTTCCAGCTATTCATAGCAGAGGAGAGGAAGTCTTTGTTTCTTATTACATCAGCTGCTGTGCTAAATTTGTCTGCAGCGCCTCAGATCGATTCTTCTGAGGTTCCAAGCTGCTGATTAGAGTTTGTTTTCTATTGATGTTGCCCTCATGGCGTCGCAAGTTCTGTTTAAACTTGGGAAAGTGAGGTTGAGGTGAGACTGCTAATGTCATGTCTGATGTTGTGGGTGACATCAGCATCGTCCTCACCACCATGACTGTTAATTAATTTCTGTAATTGTCCTTATCAAACATCATTAAATCAATAAGGTTGTTCAGTCAGTGACATTTATGGATCCTCTCTAAATCTGCCGCTCTCAACAGTCGCTGCACGTCGATGAGCAAGATGTGTGAGACTCAGACAGATGAACGTGTATGCCGCCGTGGGAATCGTGTGTTCCAGAGGGGTCTGTTGTTTTCGCCTGACACTCGTCTGGACTCGTCATGAGGAGTGTTGCAAGGACGCTGGCAGATGGCAAATGCTGGCGCGGTACTTGGACACCAGTGCTATACACAGTCCGCCAGCAAGAAGAGCACCACACAGCTACAGGGAAGCTTTTTAGGTCACACACATTTGACACAAGGTGTTGGCAGAAAGGTCAACCTTAAACACACAGCCGGTATACACAGTCATTACTACACCTGTAGACATCGGCAACCCAGATTGTGAGGCGGCCCAGACTTGCAGTGTTATAATTCACTTCGGTTCCGGTGTGACTTTTCTAGGCCAGGAGTTGGAAAAAATGGAGTGCGGGATCCCCCAGGGCTGAAAGGAGGCAGAGAGGTGCTCCAACAAAATGAGCTATACTCTACTTACTAGGAGTTAATCATTAGAAGTACACATAAAACTCTGTGTATAGTGGGCTTTCTGTACACCAACAAATCACAAACTCATCTAGAACTTCCTGTCCTTATGCAGCTGTAGAACATGATGAAATCCGTCGATGGCTTGAGTTTGGCACAAAAAAAAAGGAGTGAAAAACAACAATGATTAAGAGATTAGCTTCCGAAAGTGAAAAAACATTCCTCCATCCATCCATTCTCTAAACCATTTCGCAGGAGAAGCAGAGGCCTCCAGGTCCTCCTCCTGTGGGATACCCGACCCAGCAGGGAAATATAATCCCTCCGGTGAGTCCTGGGTCGGGTGGGGGGCGTAGGGTGACTCCGTCCAGCTGGCAGTGCCGGGTAGACCTCTGGAGGGAGGCACTCAGGTGGGCATTCTGATTTACTCCCTGCCCTCAACAGGCTTATTTGGATGGTCATTCAGTCAAGTATCAGATATGTTAATGTGATTTATTGTACAAGCTGCTAAATGTAAAAATATGCAGCCAGAGAGTGATCTGCATTAATCTGCAGGCTGTGCTGAAAAATGTAATATCGTGCATTTAACAAGTACACAGCGAATTAAAACAAACATTTCATCTATGTGAGCAACAAGATGAATAATTCTCTTACTGGACTTCCCCCATTCATTTTGGTGCATGATTCAGAAACACTAACGCCATTTTATGTGGACACAAAGACCAAGGGCCAAACTACTGAAAGCCAATTCGATTTCCTCTGATGATCAAAGAGTCAGATGATTGTTACTGAGGGGAGACAGGAAATTCTGTTTGTGTGTGTCTAGTTGTGGAAACCTATATCAGTTTATATTATGGAGACTTGTCTTCCTTCTGGTTGGGGTTAGGCAAGTTGTAAATAATATAGTTAATGTAATGTCCTCATGGATACACAACTTGTGTGCATGTGTGTGCACAGATTAATAACTTTGCAGGATGAGAGGCTGTATTTGGATTACATCCAATTAATTTTCAATTAGCTTCCTGGATTTGGAGCAGCTAGTTTGTAAATTCATTTTCTTCTTGATTGACAGTGCAGTGTTGCCCAGCATGCTGTTTGCTGTTTTTTTTTCACCTCTTCTGGAGTGGCAGCATACTTACACACAGGAACACACAAGTGAACATTTTGTACTGTTGAATAATGGAATAACAGCTAAAAACAAAAAAAAAAAATTAGCACAGCAACGGTGGAGCAGTTCTTTTAAAGTGCACATACTAAAT
>JAVQJX010086553.1:0-12614 GCA_036025115.1 Ambassis agassizii
GTGCCCACTACTAAGAAGGAACTACAGCGTTTTCTTGGGTTAGTGGGATATTATCGGAATTTTTGTAGGAACTTTTCAACTGTGACTGCTCCCCTAACCGATCTACTAAAGGGTAGAGCCAGTTTTGTGTGGTCTGATGCTTGCCAAATTGCGTTTGATAATGTTAAAGCCATTTTGTGCTCACTTCCTGTTCTTGCCGCCCCTCACCTGGGAAAACTGTTCACTCTGCAGGTGGATGCCAGTGATGTGGGGGCTGGAGCAGTGTTATTGCAGGCTGGTGATGATGGATTGGACCGTCCTGTGAGTTTCTACTCTAAAAAGTTTAATGTACATCAGTTAAACTACTCCGTAATTGAGAAAGAGACTCTTGCGCTCATCTGGGCTTTGCAACATTTTGATGTGTATGTAGGCTCTAGTGTCCACTATAGCAAGTAGAAAAACATTCTAACCTCAAACTTTTCCTTTAGAACAGTTCTCATTAAACTTCTGACATTTCTTGTCATTGGGCTGTGACGGTTTTAGCCTGAGGTGTTCTGAAAGGTGCTTGGACTGTTGTTTTGAGTGCAATATTGTATCTAGAAACACCTTGAACGAACAGACCTGGTTAGAATTTAGAGGAGGTCAAAACTCATATTAATCTAAAGTCATCACCACATAATAGGGGTCCGATGTTAACACTGCTTTCTACACACTCAACCCAAACTGTAAAAGAGGTTGGATTTTTCTTCTTGTTTTGACATTTACATGCTTTTGTTCTGTCCTATTATTTGAAACACTGTACTACATTATAAACACAACAATAGGCAAAGGAGGGTCTGGCTCTGTTGATCAGATGTGTCAGACGTTTCTCCGTCTACACGCTGACACTGAATGTATTCTCTAACTTTAAAAGTCTGCAATGTGTCTTATGGGTGGATTTAATATTTCTGGAGTTTCCCCCAGAAAAAACTTCAACTCATTAAGAATGTTGCTGCTCATAAAGGTCAGAGCAGGTCTCTGCTCAGAATGAGATTAATGATTTAAAGTACTGCTGCTTGTTTAAAAATCCTTCAGTTAGACTCCTAGCTTTCCGGTCTTCCACCACCTAAGTTCTTGTAGCTGTGCTTTGTACACACTATTTTGGAGCTAAGGGTGCAGGTGTCACTAGCAGAACATGTCTACCAGCATTTTATCATTGAAGTCAGCCTCAAGTGGTCATTTGAGGAACTGTACTTTTTTGTTGGATTTTTTTTTTTTGCACTGTGCCTTTAAGACCAAATAAACATGAGCAATAAATTAAACCTGTCCAACAAAAAAAATGAATGTGAAAGCACACCATGAATAAGTACAGACAAGTTCTGATGGCATCAAAGGTCTACCTGTGACTAACGCAGACATTAGCAAGTGGTGCTTCGTTCCAATTGGCTCTCTCAGCTGTTCAGTACTGGATTGGACAGCCTTCAGCTGGGTAGGGGAAATGTTCTCGCCTGATAGTGTTTCAACTTTGTCCCTTGAAACAGACTGAGGCGTTTCTTCCTGACTGAAGCCACAGAGGAACACATTGATCTGTTTGTTGCATTTGCTTCCTTTTATTTGGATACCTTCATTGAAATTTCATCAGAAACTTAAATGTAGAGAATTATGACCCTTACTACAGACAAGGTGAGACTTCTGAGTGCTTTTAGTGGGATTAAAATGAGAGAAGGAAATACATTTTTCTTAAGTAGCTCAAATTGGATGTGATTGATTTCATTTTATCAAAAGGAAACACAAGCAAAGGGAGATATTCATATTTGCTGAAAGCTGGGAAAGTGAAGGAATGCTCATTTTTTTCAGGTACATGATGGGATGGACATCATTGACCTCCTTCTCAGGAATACAGATGAATCCAGTTCCAGTTACCACAGCAACCTACAGTGGACCTCCACAATTGATGAAGTATGTTGGCTAGTGATCATTTCAGTTTGCTCCTGAACTGACACAAATGTAATCAACCTCACGATGAAAATCTTGCACTGTATTCTGAGCAGCATGATTGACTTCCATCTGATTTGAATAGCATCTCATATATGTACAGTCATGTGTGGGTCACAACACAGTGATGAGGAAAAAAGTCATGGGCAAATAAGTTCAAGGACTTGAAGAGCTGCTGTGTTTATGTTCCTGTGCGTGCTTGTGCATTATTATCCAATAGAATCTGTCATTACTGATGATGTGCATGTCTCCTTAGGCCCTGAGCCCTGAGGGGAGCTGCGGTACCGATGACTTTTTGGACACCCTGCTGCATGGGAGCGACTCCTCTGCGCCGACATCCCCCCTGTGGTCACCCTGCACCACTGACAGCAGCATCAATGAGGACCCCCTCACAGACTTCACCGACAGCCCACATCTGAGCTCCTGCGCGGCCTTTCCAGCCTTCAACATCCAGGGTTTCTCATCGCTTCCATCTGTGGGGAATCAAGCCACAGAGGAGGAAAAAAAGTCTGACGTTTCCATCGATCTAGGTATGATTAGATTTAAAATGAGTGTTTAGAGCTAATGAGATGAAGGAGGGCACTGAGCAGCCTGGATAAAGGCTGCAAGTTTTTTAATCTTGTAGACTAATGAGCCCTATTGACCAAACCTTTGACAGCTTGACCTTTTAAAGCACAAATAATGTATCTTTTCCATGACTCTTTGTGAGGATAAAAGGTTGGACAATTGTCATTCAGCATGCGCCTTTTTTGAATAATGGTTGCTATCAATGGTGCTGATTCTTGAACAGCACCGCAAACTACATCTGTAACAACACAGAGGATGTGGTGTCATGAGGTGCTGAGCACTAAAAGTAAAGTCAGTAGGGCACAAACATCAACATCGAATCAATATTTGGTGTGACCTCCGTCCTGCCTCTGTGACTGCAGCCATACTTATACTGTATGTGTGTTACAATTGCTCAAAAGTGTCCTGCAGAACTCAGAGAATTTCTCACTGGCTTCAGTCTTTTCATGTAATCCCAAACTGACTCTACGATATTGAGATCAGGGCTCACTGGGAGCCATTAATGCCATCTGCTTCAGGACTTCTTGCTTTTCTTGTCGTTGAACCTAATGCCTTATGTCTCTGGCTGAGTGTTTGAAATGGTCATCCTGAATGTATGTGGGGCTGCTGAGATGCCTCTTTCATGTTACTGTGTGACAGATGAGAATCTAAACATCTAAAAAGATTAAAAAGATGCAAGATATATATATTTTTTACCAGTTCTGTCCAACTCATTTTGGCTGGTTTTACCATTCAAACGCAGAAAATATGAAGACTGTATTGTGAATATTTGAAATATCATGAATGGGTGCAGTATGCAGCGTACAGTGAGGAGACTTTGAACTTTCAACTTGGATCCTCCAACTACTCCTCCTCCTATATTTTGGACATTGTTGTCAAAATGGATGGCTAGAGCAAAATGTGTGTAAAGAATGCCAACTATTCTATTACAAAATGGAAACAGATTGAGTGCAACATCCAAGTATGGACACTACAGAACACTACAATTCATTCTGGCGTGCTGAATTGTACATTACTATCAATAACAGATAGCAGTCCTTTAGTCGAATTAAAATCCTAAGACTGAAGGTAATTTAGTTGGTAATGCATGCTTGTGCTCTTGCCCTATGCTGACTTGTTGAAGTGATCCAGTCCTCATGCATGCCCATGCTTAAACCTGTCTGCTTTTTTTATCGGTTTCTCTGGTTGCATGTGGAGGCTGGGAGTCTTGTGGCCTTCATGATGAGTTCGGAATAGCTTACTACCTAACCACAAACCAAAACCCTCTGCTACCATCCAACCACGCTCTCACAGTGAAGGACCTCCTGTTATCCAACTTGGGACAGAAAGTAAGAACAGTTTTTTATAAAATATTGAAGCTCTGGCAGCCATTCAAACCAAATGGGGGTTTAAATAAAAGAAGTCTGCCTCAATGTTATGAATAAATGAAATTTGAGGTGGATAATTTGAAATCAAACCTTCACCTTTGTGTCAGACAAAGAGAGTAGCCTACACTTTGCAGTGAAGTAAACAGAGTTTCATCAAGTGTTTGCTGCAGAGAGTCACTTCAGCTGTAATATTCTGTCCATCTGGTTCACAGGCGCAGCGGATCCCCCAGCATTCCCTGCAGGAGCTTGTACTTAATGAAGATGAGAAGAAGCTTCTGGCTAAAGAAGGGGTGAACTTGCCCAGCAAACTGCCCCTGTCCAAGGTATACATGAGCACACTCACATGTATGTAGGGCAGATGCATCAGACACATCTAAATATAGGTCTGTATACACAACCTCTGCCAGTTTTGCCCCCTCCTCTTTACCAACCCAGATTCGTCTCACTTTCCCTTTTCTTCCTCTTTCTCGTCCCTATCCTCCCATGTGTTTCATCTCCCTGACAAGTCTGAAGAAAGGGTTTTGAAGAAGATCCGGCGGAAAATCCGCAACAAGCGCTCAGCTCAAGAAAGTCGGAAGAAGAAGAGGGAATACGTTGATAGTCTGGAAGGAAGGTAGGAGCCAGCTGCAGTCAGCATCCTCACTCACAACACGAGACTATCTGTGCACACCTCCGCCTAGGAAAGGAAACTTTTATCTCCTGTGAAACACTTCACATTGAGTCTGTTTTGTCATAATTCAGTTTAACAAGCTGTTTCATTTAAAAAGATCCTCAAAGAGCCTGAATATTTGAGAGCTTTTTCATCTGCTGAAACTCTGAAAAGGAAATTCACACTGCATGCTACTTACTACTGGTTTGTTTGGAGGAGAAAGACAGGGGAGAGCCAGCAGGGGTAGCTGTCATGGCTGACCAAACAAAGAGACAACAAGTACCTGCAGAATGTTTTTCAGAACAAAAAAGAAAATGGGCACAAAATGAATACATATCACAGGCATTCAGTCACAGTAATAACAGACAGTGAGTGCAGAATACACTCATTCTCAATTTTCAACAAACGGTAAACACAAGATAATTAATAATGACTAAAGCTGCTAAAAATAGAACACTGTGTGTATTATATATAACAGAAAAGGAGCATTGGTCTCCAATGAAAGCAGCATAATCAGTCAATCAGTTCATCATCAGAAACATGTGGAAAAGACATCTGAATTATCTCTAAAAATATTTATACTGAGAGTTAAAGATACAGTGGGCTCTCTTATACAAACATCCCACGATCAGTGTCATCTTCATCTCTCTAATCTGAGGTCAGTTGGACACATTCTTTTCGCTAGCAGAGTACCACTCTGTGCTACAGATGGATGAGGGATCAAACAGATGATGCAGCATGTTACAATAGAAGGGCAGGAGGTACTGCCAAGAGAATCTCATTTAAGGCTTCATCTTCCTCCTCCTCTTCCTCCTGTTCTTCCTCTAGGCTGTGCAGAATGAGCCTCACCACACAGCCTGCCAACTTTTGTCACCGAATTTGTTAATCCTGCCTGCCTCCCACACGCAGTGACTTACATCCCATCAGACCTCCACAAACAATGGTGGTGAGGTGGACCATGGCGAGGAGTTTGTTTCATTTCGAAGCCTCCTGAAAAAGAGCAGCGCAGCTTTCCATTTGTTGTGTCAAACCCCTCCAGGTTTATTGTTCATCAGTATCCCCCGGGGCATCTCTCTGATTTTCAGTTGTGATGTTAAGCTTCACATGGATTCCCTTCACAGCACTGAAAATGGGATAAAGCAAGACAAGGACAAAGCAGCTGTCTGAGAATGAAGTGCTGCAGACCACAGGTGTAGCAAGTAAAGTGAACACAGAGTCTAAGTTTCAAGAAACTTCTTTCATTTTAAAGCCTAAACAAAACACAAAATTGGGACAAAATAACCAAATAATCCTGTTTACTTTGAGTAATACTTTAATCGTGTGCTATCATTTCATTCAAACTTGAGCTGTGCTGCCTCTGAAGAACAAAAGGTTTGTTGATGGGTTGAGATTGTCAGCCCTTCTGAGCCATGTCAGCATTTGAAAGTGATTAAAGTAGCTGCAACTGGAGCATATCATCAGAGCATCATTATCAGCAGAGGGCCATAATGGAGGGTGACTCACAAAGAAACAAGAAGAACGGAGGGGGGAAAAGTCCCGGGATGACAGAATGAGGAGCGAGATAAGAGCCAGCAGACGGATATTGGCAGAGAGATGTAACATCATAACACGATATTGTTTGATATTCTTTCTAACATCATCATGTCTCTCTGTCTCTGTCTGTAGGATGTCTGCATGCAGCGCTCACAACCTGGAGCTGCAGAGGAAGATCCAGCAGCTGGAGGAGACCAACAGGTGAGTGCTCAGCAGTGATCTTTTAGTTCTGTGTTGGCATCAAAGCAGATTTAAAAAAAGGATCGTGTGTCATTGTTAAGCTCTAAATGCAATACAGTCAACAAGTACCACACATACTGTACAGTCTCCACATACCATTACAACACATACACTATAAAGGCAGGTGTGTCACTCAACCAGAGTTAAAAGCCAAAGAAAGAGTCAGAGGAAGGTTTTATATTTCATTTTTTAATTAACTTTCTATACTAAATTAGAATGTTGTCCAGCAAACAGGTCTGACCTTCTTTTTCCTTGTTTAGTGGAAACTCAGTGTCTTAGTTGTAAAATTTGATGTGACCGAGTTTAGAAACCAGTGCTCATTTTATCCCTTTTACTTAAATAATAAACAAAAATCAAAGAGTGTTTGGAGATGGAAGATGGATTTTGAAGTAAGAAGTGACTGAATGTTATGTTTACATCTTTGCCAATCCTAGAAGTGAGTGTTGATCTTGCGATGCAGACTAAAGCTCTCAACAGATCTATGTCCCTGTGTGAAAGATGATTAATTCATTAAAATATGAGTGCACAGGATTGAGCAGTATCTAGTGTTGGAAATGGCTGCAGGCTTAACATCAGATTCAGTATTTTGTTTGTGTGTTCAGGGCTAAAAGACGACACAGTTCTCCCACGCAACAACACAATGACTGCAACATAACATCAAGCTGCTGTAAACACACTTTTAGAATACTTTTCTTTTCACTGCTGTTCCTCGAGCAGAAAATAAGAAATCCAAAGTTTGGCTGCTGTGCCTTTAGGTCTGGTGGTTTAGAAATGATTGGATATTAGAGTGAGGCCAGTTGAGCTTCAGGGCCGACTGCTGCTGTAAAACAGTAGAGCAGATCAGAATTCAGATCAGCGTTTTGGTATGTTTGTGTTTGTTATGAGGATATCATATCAAGAAACATGAAATAAATCACTCCCTTTAAAGCTGTGCCTTGAATATTTTAGAGATTCTCACTCTTAGATTCATGCAGTCATGTCTCCTTCACTGATTTGTCCTTTTCTTCATGAGCTGGATTATATCACTCAGTATGCTTACTTGTCCTCGGTTCCTCCCTCTCAATGATGTTGTTTAAAATCAGTCATGAGAAGCCTTCAGTGTAAAATTAGTCGAATACAAAGCACGTGCAATCTTAAAACCGCACACAGTATTATCTGACTGTGCATCCTCTTTGTTGTGCCAGCTCATTATGTGGCTTTCTTCCTGATGCTGGCAGAGTGCTGCACTGATTCGAAACAAAGCATGGGAAGAAGCCAGACACACACACACACACACACACACACACACACACACACACACACACACACACACAGAAGTGTGTTGTTCTTCTTTGTCTTGTTTTAGTTGCCAGTCATCACAGATGCTGAAGAAATGATCCCTTAGCTTTCTTCCGTGGGCCCTTTACACAATCTCTTTCATCTTCTGCTGTGTATTTGTATTGCAGTACTCTGCTGGAGCAGCTAAGCCGGCTGCAGTCTCTGCTTCCTAATGGCTCCAGCAAAACAACACACAGAGGAACCTGCATCCTGGTGAGATATATAACACAACATTACAATAATTTGTTCCATTGAGAATTTATTTAGACACACTAAAGATAAAGATATGTAGGTTAAGGGACAATGCAGAACCTATAGGAGCACATCCTGCACATGCTCCTGCTGCTTTGTTGGCCTACAGTCAAATGTTTGAATAGCACCTGCACTCATCTTTTGTGTGAGCTGTTATGATGGTTATGTCTAATAGCTGTCATTTCTCTTTTTTTGGTCCCTCCATCTGTATTTATGTCCAGGTGTTACTCCTCTCCTTCTCCCTGCTCATTTCCTCAAATCTGCTGCCAGATCCTTACAGCCAGCTCAGCCAGGCAGAGTACACAGAGACCAAAGGTGTGCACACATGCACATTGTTAACACATTTCCTCCTTCTTACAACCTGAAAACAGACACACACTCACAGCTCTCTGCCCCACAGTGCCATCCCGCTCTCTGCAGTCAGTGGACGATGTCTCTCCTTCTCTTCTTTCTCCATTCCTTTCTGTCTCAAGGGGACTAAAAACGCTGCACAGCCTGACAGAGAAGTTGTGGACCTGGACAGCAGACTTCCACTCCTATTACCGACATCATCACAGCCACAAGGATGATCATTCATCTCCCCCAGGAAGAAGGAAGCTGTAACAAAGCAGCATGTACTTGCTTGCAAGTGCAGTATGCAAATGAGCAGTTTAATTGCTTTTTGTCACTACAGAGACTCAGCGAAGCTCAAACACACCGACAGGTACGGTAGGGGTCAGTGAGGAGGCCATGCATGGACACGGAGACAAGAGCCTCAAAGACCTGATGATGCATTATATATAACACAAATGTACATTGAACTCAATGCAGTAATTTATTATTTACACTTAATTTATATGTGAGACAGCAACATGAATGACTTGAGGTTTGCAAGGCTAATGAAGCACATGCACATTAAAGTTATTAACTCACGAAGTTTGGAACTGATTGATGTGTTTCTTCTTTTTTTTTTTTTTGCTGCCTGCTGTGAGGGAAAATTTCCACCCAAAAGTAATGAGACAACATTTGACCAATGGAACAGATCAGACTTTGCTGAATGACTTCTACAAGGCTTCATGTCATGCCAGCTGTCAATATGGGAAACAGAACAACATCACAGGTTTTGAGCAGAGAAAATAACTGTTTGTTGTTTTGGTGGAACCATTGGCGCTTTTCTGGTGACACGTTGCTATTTAATGCATTTGAGGGATATTGAGTGACGCCGGCGCCTATTAGATCAAAACACGACTCTGCAGCTCTGTAACACAACGCTGTTCAGACATCCAGCTGATCTGTCCTACAGGGTTGTTTTCACTGAAACTCTGACACATGATGAATCTCAGAACAAAAAGTGAGGACGAAACAAACAATCTCTGTCTGCATCTGCACATGCTGCACATACAGTGTTACTATATTTAAAATGAGGGCAACAGTGAGGTGACATGATTAATCTTTGGGGCCTCTGCTGCTCTCTGTAAAGATGTTGAACTTCCACACAGAGAAGTCCTGCAAGATGCTTTTTACATAATGCACGTGTATACAGGACAAAGTTTGCAGACAGGGATGAGGACACTGCAGTCATCTTCATCATAGTTTGGGGAATTCACAGGGTTTTTTTTTTAACAGCTAGTTATGAGACACTTTTAAAGGGAATTTGATAGCTAAAGTCGGCCTATGTCATTAAGATTTATATACAAATTTATTGATATTTTTTGTTCTTACCTGCCGCCTTTTAAAATATTACGCTCGTTTTGAATGTGATGACAAAATCTTAAACATTAAGTTGGTGCAGTACAATACAAATATCTGTGTAACTTAAAAAAATGGAATGGAATGTCTCACAACTACAGATTTTAAGTGGTTTGATCTACATCTTTTGATCTTTATACCCAAACAGACACATGATTGGATGTAAAGAGTGTCTTTGAAACTGTTTAGATAGATCAAAAATAATCCAGTCTCTGTCTCTCTCATCTTGCTCTTTCAAACCATCAGACCGCTTGTGTGTTGTCACCCAACCTAAATGGACATTCCGGCCTGTTTGATCTGAACCACTGTTACATACAAGTGCATACAGAGTGAAGCCTGGCAAGATGGATTATTGTGTGATCTCATCACGTCTCAAGGATCTTAAAGATGAGGCTGAAGCATCCCATTAAACAGACTCCTTTAAAGTACACTAAAAAGTTTTTGAACATCTGCTTTCTGTGGGCTAAAGAGGAGGTAGACTATCTGGCTTGTTATCAGTTATCTCAGATTCAACCATCAGTAAGGCTTTGACTGCTTTGTTTGTGAGCTTTGTTCCAACACACACTCAACTGAGTATATAAGCCTTTACATCAAAGCATTAGACTTCACAGAGACAATCACATGAATACTGATTGTAGTGTTTGAATTGATTTTGTTTGCTTGGTGGTGTTGGCAGCACAGTGCTGCAGTGATTCGTACAGCTGCCTCCCCCATCATTAAGTTTCCTGGGTTGAATCTGTGTGGAGTTTGCATGTTCTCCTGGATGGCTTTTCTCCAGCCTCCTTCAACATACCAATAAGTGTAACTCGAAATTGAGTGTGATGGATTGTCTTCCTACGTATCACCGTACTGAGAGCTGGGAGAGGCCCCATGCTGACCCTGTATTTCAAAACAAAGTGGTTTCGGAAGATGGATGGCTGTTTGGTGGTACCCTGGGATTACAACAACAACCACAGGGTTTCTAGATACTGTGCAAATAGCAATCCTCAGAGCTGTTGCTGTTAAACTGTGAACTGAGGCAGCACATTAACATTTGAAATAAAAAAAAAAACAGATATCAGCAATCTGGAACCAAAAATACAAATACGCACTGGGAGTAAATGAATTATTGATCAGGCAGCTTTAACTTGAAGCACAGTGTTGTGGTGTGGTGTAGTGATAAAGACTTGTAGATGCTGGTAGAAATTCAGTCAGAATATTAAACACACCAGAGTGCAGCAGAGAGGCTGCTACCTGAGGAAAGAGGTCACAGGAGGAAGCAATGGTTAATTCATGCACTTCTGCGAGATAACTGAATCCATTTGGAGAACATTTTAGGGATCACAAGTTATTTTAAATTTGATCACAAGTCAGGTACTTAGGCAATATCTCTGAATGACTAACAGCTCATTTGAAGTCAGACTGTAGTCGCTATTGTTTCTGTTCAATAACCCTGAAGCTGCTTTTAGCTCTATTCACACATTTGTGATTATGAATAAGCAATTTTACTGCATGCACAATTTATTATGAAGTGTGGAGTCAATCAGCAACTGGTTAGCTATACCTGCACACAGATGTGTTACTGTTGGCACAATAAGAGCTGGTCTAACTGGATTGCACCATCTGGAAATTAAGCCAGTTCTCCACTGGAGTGCTGTGTGTGGTGTTTATTGGCCAAGAAGGAAACACTGGAGTAAAGAGTGGCCAGCAGGGGTTTGTTATTAATTCACAAATTCTTGGTGGTTTTTGCTTGGATATGAGACTGTGGAGAAATAAAAACTTGGTTCAGGCAGAAAGCAGAGATTATAAGCTTATCCAATAAATCATGATGGTTGTTGGAGGATAAAAACACTTGGATACTTCCTCCTCTCCTGGACCAGGTGCTACATTAGGTCACTTGCCCATGAAGTGATACTGATAGTGTTAGTCTCACATGAACAAGTTAAAAACCAAATAAATGTGACGGCCACATCAGTCATACATATTACCAATAAAAAACAACAACAACAAAAAACAATGGTACAAAAGAGTGTATGTGAAACTGGGACCTGGTCGGCCGGACATCCTAATGAAATAGCTGATTTGTGTCAGTGTGCATGAAACAAGCATGTCATGTCATAACTATTATATTATTATATATGAGTGATGACTGTGTCCAGCTGTTAGCAACTTATAATAAGAAATCTCTGCACTATGTTCTATTGTTAGTAACCTCTTTTCCTTTCTTTTACCACTGCTGTATTTTATATAGTGCTGATGCTCCCATTCAGAGTGCTATGGTGTCTTGAAGGTGCTGATTGAAAGTCCTTGGTCAGCCAAGAATCTGTCTGAATAACTGTCTTTGATGCTTACACCAAGTTCAGAGTTAAGTAAGATATGGAATAATTACAAAAATGTGTTGGTGGTCCAGTCCCACCATTCATCATAATCCATAAATACAGTCATTTTGTCTGATCTGTGTTTGTTGTTCAGCCACAATTTGAATTTTTCACCTTGACACTCAAATGAAATGAAGCACTGCCAGAGCCTCTCTTTGCTTTTAAAAACAAACTGATGAAAATGAAAATGGATTTTTTAAAGCACGTCAGCCAGCCTCAGTAATGCAAATGACTGCTTCACAGGCACATTTAGGGTCAGACTTCAACCGCGTCTGCATTTCCATCCATCTCAATACTGGATTAATCACAGCGGATAGAAGGAACTGCCAGCTGAGATTGTGCTGTTTTCAGTTAAATGTGTGAAAAATCCAGGTAAGGGTTAAGAGGCTGGATATACTTTCCAATGCAGATGAAAGCTGTGTAGATGGTTTGTGTGTTATGTCTGAGCCCGTCCAATATGGTCCATTGATGCTGCAGGATAAAATGGCTGAACTTCTCTTTTTCAGGCCTTCCTCTTTTTTGCTAATGTACACACAGCAGCAACACTCTGTATGAATACTAACAGTGACCTATAAGAAATGCAAATCTCACACACACACACACACACACACACACACACACACACACACACACACACACACACACACACAC
>JAVQJX010086596.1:0-15875 GCA_036025115.1 Ambassis agassizii
AATTCCTTTTAAGACAGAATATATTTTTTATTTCTCCATCTGAAATATTAATGGTTCAAATTAACAAAGATTGCTCTACAGTGGTACAGTAAATGGCTGATCCTTATTTCTTTGGCAAAATAATGATACATGAGCTTTCTATTACCTACATGTATGATCACATAAAACCAACAGTTCTGATACAAACCACAGGCACTGTGAAATCAGATGGAGGGTTACTGACAGAATGCCATATAGTTTGTGGGCTTATTGGATTTTGTACCAGCTCCACCTGCAGAGATTTACTAGATGTATAAACCTTCGTAGTGTTTATCATAAAATATTGTTTTCCTCTCTGGTACTGATTATATGTGGAAATAACAGTCCTTTGTTTCTAAACTGCAGTTTCCACCTTGAAAATGACACCGTCCTCTTTTTGTTATCTCCATCTTCCATCCAAACAAACAGGCTCTATAACCCACTTCCACCATTCCCCATCCAGGCTAACCCATTAACCTCGAACAAACAGACCTCTGTGGGTCGCCAGACCCCCTCTTCTTCTTCCTCCTCCCACCGCACACACACCAGCATCCTCCTCCTCCTCTAGCTGTCCGCAGTCTCACTTCAGCTTGCATGGAGAAGGAGTCCATATGGTTTACAGCTTAGGAAACTGGGAGGAGGGGATGCGATGAGGAGACGGAGCAGTTCCTGTCTCTGATCCCAGGTGGAGCGTACAGGGTTTCCTAACCTGGAAAAGACAGTTACAGTGAACAGTTACAATGCCCAAACATGGAGTGATAGAAGAGAGGTCAGAGTGACATGGAAACTCCAAGTGAGCCTGCCAGCCAGTATAAACAATGAGGTTAATAAAGAGTTTTTGGTGCCTGCAACAACAAAAAAAAAAAAAAATATCTGAAGCTCTTTGTGTAATGGAGGTCTGTGTGTGTCTGCAGCAGTGGGTCAAACACTCATCAAAGACAGTTGTCTCAGAGGAGGAAGCAGCACGGGATGCTCGCTCGCTCGCTCTCTCTCTCCCTCCCTCTCTGGCTTTGCCATCAGGCAGCATCTCAGCTTAGCAATGCTTCGTCCAGATGTTTTCATCCATTTCCAGGAAACAAAAATGTTGAGAGGCTGCTTCTCTGACAAGACAATGAATCAACATTATGAACAAATTAATTACATGGTTATTTTGTAGCACAGAGCTGACATACTGTAGACACTTTAGAGGCTTAAAGTAAAAGCTTTGTTAAAAAAGTGAAGCATGCCATTTGAAAAGGGTCTCATTGATAAAACCTCAATGAAATTATTGATATAGAGCCTCTCTTGCAACAATGAGGTCTTGTAAAAACTTTTACTAGATTATGCTATAAAATGCCATTTTTTTAAATACAGAGATTTACAGCAAACTGTGGTTTTTTTCTTCTCATGTCCAGATGTGAATTAATCGGTCCAAAACGTTGAGCTCAAAGAACGACTGGTGTCCGATAATCAGAATCAGATCGCTTCTCTTTTGTCTTTCTTGAGGAATGGGCAGATGAGTGTACTCTCACCCCTCCTTCTGAAACATGTGGTATCCCCCTCCTACAGTTTCATAAGGTATCCAGAGAAACGTGTTGTAATCAAGCCACAATACAGACCAGTGCTCATGGAGTGTTACACAGACAGGACTGTGATTACAGCAGCATGCAGTCACTTCCTTCCATATGATCAAATATTATATAATGTGCACGTCTGTTCTTAAAAAAAAAGGACGTTCTGCATTTTCTACTGTACGTCTACTAAATCAACAGTAGTATCAATACATTACAGACGAGCATTACCCCTCTCTAGCGCACTGCACTGAGTAAGGCCTGCGGCGACCATCGGAAAAATGAGCTGCTGTTGTCAAACATGACTTTTGGTGCATACGCTCGAGTGGATCTTCTGTTTCCTAGGAAACTGAATAATTTGACCATCATGTGGACAGAGTTGTTCGCCGTGTGAGGAAACTGAATTTTCAAGATACCTGTGAGATCGTAGACTCACACAAACTCCATCCACTTTCAGGTGATCAGGGGGAATCAGAGTCCTGTGAGAAAGCGTGGTCGCAGTAAAAAAGTCTTTAGCACCAACTCAACTGCTAGCTTTCAGAGATCATCAGAAGATCGCCATGTTTCATCCAGTTATTCTTCTGAATCATCCATTTGACCAACAAATAATGCATGTAATGATTGGAAGATTAACCATTTTCATGGGTTCTTGGCACCCATAACAGCAACACTATAATCGATGTCAACAGATGGATGGTATGGTTGCGTTAGCATCCTGGTACATGTGGACATTAGCTTTGTCTGTCAATCAGTCAGCTCTAATTGACAGTGATAAATACATGAAGACATTTGACTGTATGGTTGCATAACTCCTCTCTTTGTGTTTGTATGTTTCATGTTTCATTACACTTTTACATTTTGCTGGCAGGATAACGTTTGGAGTCCTGTGCTTTATTTGGACCCTGGCTTCAGTCCCAGGGGCTGCATGTATGCGTTCCTGTTCACTCTTCAGTGATTTCAGCTTCAGAGCCCCCCCACCACACCCTTTAAAGGCTTGGGATCCAAATCCCATGTGCTCCTTTGGAGAGCATATTGTCTTACAGGTTAATGTTTCATGGTATAGTTACAGCTTGTTAACTTTTATCCCCCACAGGACACTAAGTGCTGAGTTAAACCAAAGAAAAGCTCGGTGGTTGGTAAAATAAAAAGATGTGTTCTTGTAACCAACCATCAACCATCAAACTAAACAAGAATGTGTTTTGTGAGTGCCTACTGTAAGCACATTCCTCTGGTCATAACGCTGGTTTAGTGTACCATGAGTTTAGTTTAAGGGACCTGAGGAAAGGTTGACAGCTGACTACCTGCAGACTGACTGGATGCTAAACCTGCCTTTGTCTCTAATTAGCAAACGCGGCTCTGTGTAATTTCTGTCCTGTGTGCGTGTCACTGCCTCGTAGGGCTGTTATTTTGCCGAGTGAGGAGAGAGTGGGCAACAGCTGGGAGAGTGCTTAACAGATGGTGAAATACAGAGCAGTTGATAGCTGAAACAATGCATATGTGTGTGTGAGTTTGTATGCAGTGAGGTGGTTAAGGGCTCATGGGGGGAAAACAGTGGAAAGGGGCCAGGGGAGTCCCAGGGCAAAGGGGGTGTTTAGGCAGGGAGGAAGTTTTGGAGTGTGTGGGGAAAGTGAAAGTCCCTTTGGGGGTCATGTAGGGTGGAGAGGGGGCACGGGAGGAGGAACCACACACAGTGCACAGGAAAGCACCGCCTCACGTTTTTATTTAAACTGCGAGGCCTTGTAAGCACGGCAGATGGATTTTACAGTCGAAACGTCGACTGCTACTTGGATTTCATTAAAAAACTGATGAGGTTTGACTTTGTGGAGGAAATCACCATAAAGGGGGGGTCGCTCCTCTGATTGAAGGGTTTCAGTGTCTGTAATTAGTTTTGCACATGTTGAGCAGAAGTCAAAAAACAAGCTTGTTTGTCAACTTTTAAAACCGCCGGGGCATCTTAATGCAACTAAAATCACATGTTACAACATCGTAAATTACTCCAGTTTAAAATGAATGTTGAATAATTTATGGTTTTGCTAACATTGTCAATTAGCAGTTGTCAGGATACCAGTGCAGTGTCTCTACTTGGAATTAGCCACGAGAAAAGAGAAGCTACCTGACAGTAAAGGAGGAGATGTGTAAGTTAAATAGCTTCTTTGTACTGTGTAAGTAATTAATTCCCCCTCAGCTGGCTCTTCAGTCACCTGTTGCTAAATGAGGCCCTTTCCAACAGGACTCTAAAGGTTTCTCCATCTCTCAGTAAGAAGAAGAAAGGAAATTTGTCCATCCTCCAAATGAAACAAAAGTAACGTCCAGAGGAATCCTGAAGGGAAGCAGCTTTGCTGAATGGGCTCTAAAGTTTGGATTTACATTAGTCTGTTTGGGTAAGTCTCTACAGGATTTGCACACCTGGATTTTGGCAGTTCATCCTACTCTTCTTGCCAGTTTCTCTGAAGCTCCGTCAAATTGGAAGGCAAGGATCTAAACTGCCATCTTCAGGGCTCTCTCCAAATGATCTGTGGCTGCAAGGAGAGTCTTAAAGCAGCAGCGTTGTCTTGGCAGTATGTGCGGCTCACGATGAATCGTCACCCCATTCTCAGGTCACCAAAACAGGTTTTCTTCTCTGTACTTATCAGCACTTACTCTGTTTAATCGATTCTGAGACCTCGCTCTGCACTACTGAGGAGGCAACCTCCTGTCTGGGTTGAGTTTTTGTTTCACAACTCACTCGTTTTAATCATATTTAGACTTAAAATTACGCATAATTGTGGGTGTGAACGGTTCGAGTGACAGGCGGTTGGTGCATCAACGCCAGCTTCCTGCTAACGCGACTGTCTCAGCTCCACTCGCACTCCCCCTCTTTGTCCGGAATTTTGCCGGACTGTTTTAGCAGACAACATGGCGACAGTCAGAGTGTGCAGGAGCCTCAAAACAGCTCTTCAGAAACCTATGGGTGATGTCATGGAGACTTTGTCCATTATTTTTACAGTCAATTCAGTCAAATTTGACTTTCCATCTTTTTTTGGCAACACTTGACAAAATGTCACAGACAGAGGTGATAACAGCATCATAGAACTGTGCCGGATAAAGCAGTCAGACATCATCATCATCATCATCATCATCATCATCATCATCATCATCATCATCATCATCATCATCAGGGGCAGATCAGCATGGTAACCAACAACAGTGGAAAGAGATGTAAAAGTTTTTACACAAACTATGATCTTCCAATAATGTAAAGAAAGTAAAACCATGTTCACGATGTCGTGATGACACATAATGACCTGCATCCTTCTGCAGACTTTTGTCAGTCTGTTTGTTTGCTGTAAAAATTGACCAAATGTGTTGCAAAAAAAAAACTTCAAAAATCTGAAGAGAAGCAATTATTGGATCTGAGAATGAATCTTAAATTCACTCTTTCCCTTGAGGAAAGACAGATGTTTGTGAATCTTAATGTTATTTTCTTCCATCGTAAAAAACAAAACAAAAAAAAAACAAACTTAAAATGCCGTTTGGTAAATTCCAACCAAATTATCCCAAGCCTTTAATTCATGACAGAGCAGCTCTCCTCTGAGGGAGTGATGAAGTGCTGCTGATACAGCTCGGAGTCGAAATATTGCTGTAAATAAGTGATACTGCTGGTGAGTCCTCATTCTGTCTCACTTTGATGGTCTGCTTTTTGTAAAACAGATGTGCTTCAAGGAAGATATACAAGTACACACCCTGATTCTGCTGCACTGACGCTCCCCTGCTTTTAGTCCTGATAAGGGTTCTGCAGCAAACAACCAATGTTTTAATATTACTACAATTTGCACAACAAAACTAGAAGCAATAAAAAGTTCACTCTAAAAGCAGTGCAGTTGTTCCAGAAAATCAATCTGTCAAAACAAATGCGGTGCTGCGTTGTTAAATCTCTTCATTCAGACAACTTGATCCGACTTTAGTCAGAAATTGGCAAACACACTTCATCACTACATCAACATCATTCCTCATTTTCCAAAGCTCTGTCTGCTCTCTGTTTGAGAGGAGTAGCCAGAAGAAGAAAAAGAAGCTTGATTTAGGGAGGATGAGAAAAAAGCCACCTTGACCTCACTTTCATCTCTGGAGCTGATCCTCTGCCTGGCGTGAATTCTCTGAGGAGCTGGCTGTGGAACAGAGAGTGGCTTTATGCTTCCTAACAACAATGTTCCTCATACAAAATCCCATTTAATTTCTCGAGAGGGTTGAGAGGACGGCTTGAAAGGCATGTTCATTCTTATCTCCAGTGATACTATTAGACTGCGAGTAATTTAGGCCTGATCCCAGATATTTTCCACGTGAAGTAAAACCAATAATCTCCATGGAAGGATGACAGTCACATTATACAGACTTAGAAGAAGACTAATCTTGAGCAGTCTCTTGTGTTGTCCGTCATGTTTCCAAATCCAGTTTGCAGTGAATGTCCAATCATCACTTCCCAGCAAAAATGTAATATGAAGTTATTTCAGTCCTTTTTAAACACCTCTGCTGGTCACATGTCATGTATGTTGTTGTCACTATGGTAGTGAAAAATGGGGGCAGAAAGAAATCTTTGTCTTTGTAAAGTGTATGAATATGTGTTTTAACTTAAACCATGACCACTGACAGTAAACTGAATGGACAAAGCTCAGTGTCGCCACTCATTTGTTTCTGAAGAGCTGTTTGGAAGCTCCGTGGGTGGCAAATATGGATGAAGAGGGGGAGAGGAGAGCTGAGGTGGGCCAGTGATCGTAGAAACAGGAACCTAATGCTGTGATATGGCAACTGACTGTCACTCAAAGCGGTCACGCCCATAATTAGAAGTCATTTTAAGTCTGAAGATAAAGCGAGTTCTGAAAAAAAAGCAAAAAAAAGACAAAAAAAATCCCCCCCTTCAGTCGATATTCAAAGGAATCAATAGAGACTAGATTCCTTTTTAACCAGGCTGTAAACATCTTTATTTCTGCCGTAAAGCTGACTCTATAGGGGATTGACACGATTTTGGAACCAGCCCCTAGTGGCTGTGTGGTGAACTACAAGTTTGGAAACTTCTGCATTGGCTTCAAGTTGGAGGTTGCTGCTTTACCATGACCTAAACATAACTGTGTCGTTTTATATGAGCAGTAATTTGAAGCATTTGGTTGAGTAACGGGTTAAAAAATTAAACAAAGCAGCAATAAATAAATACATCAATAAATAACATTGGCCATGGTGGCCATTTGAGGCTTATTCCAAAAGTGAGTCCCCTAAATCAGGGGTTCCCAAAACCCTTGTGAAGGTAAATATACAAATACAGTTCACATAGCACAAGGCCTATACAGCAACAACACAAACAACCATATTATCATTTTAGTAATACTAGAGTGGTGAATACATCAGTGACAGATAGCCTCAATGTAAAAACAAGTGAACGCAGTGTGCAGGACAAAAACATAAACCTAACTGAGTCTGTGCGCTGCAGCGTGCAAAACAACTCACCTCAAGTGACAGATGAAGTGACCTACACCTGAAAGTGTTGTTAGCTAGCTGCAAAAAAAGTACCTGCTAGCATGCGACAATGTGGTGCTGTAAAGTGTGATTGACGCTGTCGCTCATCTGTCGTAATCACCTCAGGGGGGGGAAACTACAGTAAGCTATATTTTTTATTTACATGGTGTATTTAGAAATAAACTGCATTTATAAGTAACATATACAAATTATTACATATAAAAAAAACAAATTTCAGTTTTGTAATTTCTGGAAATCGTCTATGTGTTTATGGGACAATGATTCGTTACCATGGTAACCAAAAGTGGTGATGGCAGAAGGGAAATGTTTCTCTTATTAATAAAAAAAAAAGTGCTTTAATGTTATGAATGTGAAAGAGTACAGCACGGTGCACATCCTGTGAATCCACTGAACCTCATTATTCATTTTGTTGCCAAAAGACAGATCAGTACATCTCCCTCACATCTGCATGCTAAGCATGTGAGGCTACTTAGCAAGCAGCATCAAACTAATTAAACAAACATGTCAGCACACATGAATACCAGAGCAGGATGAGTGTCAATGATGTTCTTGAATGGCCTGTCATTCTACTAAAATCAACAATAAAATAACATATTTGCTTGTTGGTGTTGTCTCCAGTATCTCACCCTGACCTGACCCTGCACAGGCAAAAGGGGGTTAAGAAAATGGATGGATGTGAACGTATACAATTTGAGGGGAGTATGAGGGAGTGGGGAGTTGTCAGATCATTGATTTTAAGTACCTCAGACCCTGTTTTGAATAAAGTCGGTTTAAGATCAAGACTTCTCTTATCCACAACAATCTTCTCTGCCTTTTTCTTGGCTACCATGGCAACAACAGAGCATTAGATGCTGTCATTTCAAGGGCTGAAATCTACAGCAAATAAAATGAATTGTTGCACGTCTACTCTGGTGTTCAGAAGAATCAAAGAGATATATAACATGCTCAGGAATATTAAGTGAATGAGGTGCTTCATAGAGCCAGGATATCTGTTTAAGCCTGTTCAGCTCAGCTGGCTGCTGGTGGTAACTTCCTGTTTACAGAACAGATAGTGAGGAATGAAAGAGCTCGACTTTGTTATCAGAGAATGAAACAACCACATGTGCTGCTTTTGCAAAAAATAAAGATAAAAATAAATAAAACAGAAACATAGTTTATGATTCTAGGAAAGATTCCTCAGTGAAACTTTTTTTCTGAAAATACGATTGGGAAGAATCTGAAGTGGATTTTGCAAACATTGGATTCCATTTTCCTGACATGCCTGAAGAGCAGATCCAGTTTCAGAGTCAGAAGAGACAACACAGGTGCCAGAGTGACAACAGGAGACTTCACAACAGTGACCTTGGTAGTACTGGTGGCAGCCGGGCTCAGGACGGAAGTATCCAACCCAGAAAAGACTTCACACCAGGTCGCTGCTGCCTTTTCCCGCACTTTAAGAGGGACAGAAATATTTCACATGTCTGCTCTGACTGCAGGCCTGCTTTACCTTTCAGGTCAACCCCCGCCCAGCCCTCGTCTGTCGACTATCACTCATCGCATAATTACGGCTTTTAACAGGAGGTGGTTCAAGAAGGGGGAGTTTGTTCTGCCCTTATATCATTTAAAAAGGGAAGATTGAGATGTTTTTATCAGGTTCACAGTTATGACACCTGTCACAGTGGCTCGGTGAGAAGAAAAGGACACTTTGGAAAACAGAAGCGTCCCAGTTTCCTCTGTAGATTGATGAAGTTTCTTTGACATAAAGTGTGTGTGTGTGCCAAAAAACGTCACATCGTCTCTGTGAGCACAGTTTTCTGTGGATACACACTCCACATCTGGGACTCCAAGTGGATTTAAACAAACACTTTGTTCAAATATTTTCTGGCTCATGTTTCAGACAGAGAAAAATGGCTTCAACACGACAGTCTTGCTCCTCAACTTCTCTTTACCTGAATATGAAACACCCAGATCAGGTCTTCTGTGAGGCCCGAATGTATCCACTCAAAACTTCAAACAAAAAAAGGAATGAAAAACAGACATACTATTTATTTCGTGGGAGAGCAAGCACACAAAAAAAACAACAACGTGTTCTGCCAAAGATTAGAAACAACTGCACAGAAAATTGTTCCCAGTTTCAGTTGAGGAGGGAGGATAACGTACATTTATCGCTGCAGGAGAAGAGGACCTGCTGTGATCTCTGATTTTTCCACAATAACAGATCCAAAGAGGAAGAGGAATGATATGGACAAGGAGACAAAAAAATAATAATAATGAGAAATTATATTCATTTAGAGTTACATCATATTATTCCGCCTTTAATAAAAGAGGATAGACTCAAAATAATTGACTTTAAAATACATTTTGGGTACATAAGGGCAACAAAATACACACAGTCACACACACACCAAGTGCATAGGAACATGATTAATAAAGTGAAATTATTGATTGATTAGGTAGAGGGAGATGACGTTTGACTTTGTCACCAAGATAAAACTGGAGCTCAGTGGCTGCCTTTCTAACAGTGATAATGATGTCCAGTGTGGTGTGTTTCAACCACAAACTTATCAATCACTGTGTGTGTGTATATATATGTCACAGTAAATTTCCACTACCTCCAAACAGCACAGGGTTGGATGACAGGGACATTTTTGTTCCAGGCCTACTTTAAACTCAGACACTTCTCTGTCCATCAGCTGCCCCCGTGTCACACTCCACTGTCACCAAAGGCAAAAAATAGCCCTGCTACACGGCGTCCACTGAGGCAGAGCGATGCCACCTGTCAGCCACAACACAGGTTACAAAAAGGCTCCAGACACAGATGGACAATCACCCCTACCTCATGTGTTTGCTATCAGGGGTTATAGCCAGGTTTGGTATGGCTGTCTCAGAGCAAGAAGACTTCATAATCATTACCTCATATGTGTATGTAGTCCAGGCTGCCAGAAGTAGAATTACAGAGACATAAAAGTCTTAGGTCACTTTTTTGGATTGAAAAAGGATGTGAGATTAAGAATTTCCTGGATGAAAAGACTCCATTCATGCACTTTTTCTCAATGACCTGAAATCAGACACACCGGAGGGTCTCTGATGATTGATAAATGAGATGATTGCTGAAGTCTGGACATCATTATATCATAGTGTAGGTGGCTTGAATTGCAAAAAAAAAAAGCTTAATTATACATCCTCAAAGATTCCAGTTGAACATAAAAACTGTCCTCAGTGTAAGCAGTAGAGAAAGCTGTATCCACATTTTGTGTCATAAAACCTTGAATCTAGCTAATAATCTGAAAACAAACAACCAATTGACCGTGTTGAAGTCCAATAATCACATGTGCTGTTTACTCAAAACACATCATTAAGCCTTGTTGTTACCGCGACCCTCGATTATAAACACCGGCAGTTTATTTTTATTTTAAATCAATCCAACGTCCTGCTCCAATAAATAACCACAAACACGATAAATGTGTATTAATCTGCTGTTTGCAACAGATCCATGGTTAAGTCAAATCACTGAGCTTTAAAATAAGCATGACCTGATGTATTCAGGACATCTTAACCATTTAGCACATTTGGAGCTTTGATGAAAGATGGCGCATTCCTCCTCTTCCTACAGGAGCTGTGATTAAAACAACATGGATATTTTCTGGGAACACTTTCAGTTACAAACCTGAGAATAAATAATAGATTAGATCCAAACAGTCTAGACAGAGGGAGACCCGAGGTCAACACTGACAGGACTTCCAGACTGTTTAAGCTGACTGGCTCTGCTGGACACTGGACAGAATGGAAACCCAAACATTAGGACAGCAGTTAAGTCAGTGGGTGTATTATGTAATGTGATCTATAAAAAGACAGAATCACCTTTATAATTACTACATTTAACTATTTTACTGTAAAAAAAAAAATCCATTGTAATGGCCTTGAACATGTTTCTTTGTAAGAAACAGTATACAGTAATAAGGTCATTATTATCAGTTATTCTATCTCATTTGAAAGTTTGGTTTTCTCATTATGTCTCATTTTATCTCATCTCAACCACGTTATCTCATCTTATTTTATTGGATCTTATCTCTTAACTCATCGAATGACTTTATCTCCTTCTATTATTATTTATTCCATTGTCATCTCCCATGAACTCATCTCATCTCATTTTAACTCATTTCCAAAATGTTATCATCTTATCTCATGTGCCTAATTTATGAAGTGAAGTGAAGTGAAGTGCCTTTATTGTCATTACACATGTACAAGTACACGGCAACGAAATTACAATTGTCGCTCATACTGTGCGCCATACTAAGCACCATGGGTGATTAGCACCAAGGCATTCCTGAAGGACAGTCAGCAAGTGCAAAAACAGTCAGCGGCTTGCAACAGAAAAACAAGGATACAACGCAGACATTAACATAGTACATGTGGTCACATGTTGGAATTTTTTCATGGGTTGTTGGGTTCGGTAGGGAAAACAAAGATACAGAGGCAGATGTCATGTCATCCCATTTAACTCGTTGGTTCTCATCTAATGTCCTTCTTACATTTCTTACCTAATCTTATATCTCATCTCATCTTCCATGTTATCTAATTCTTCATTCTCATTTGACTCTCACTCTCTTGCTTGAAACCGGATGAGGCTATAAACACCAGTTTTATGTCTGCATACTTAATATGAAGCTACAGCTAGCTTTCCAGTCTAAAAGGAAAACAGCATGAAGTGGAGGATGGAGACAATGGTTAACGGAGACCGACTGAGGTAAGATCTGTGAACAATTTCCTGTAAACCAGGCGCCTGTGGCATAATGAAGGCATCCAGCTATTATCTGTGTGCCCTGCATGCTCTGCAAAGTGTGGATTTATCCACTGACTGCATGAAATGCACCTAAATGAAACAACATGAAACACTGTCATGATGCCTCATCTCATCATTTTGCAGTAATTTCCTGTGTGTGCCGTTAAATATAAATAAAGTTAAATAAACATGCCATCATTCCAGCTCTAATTCCTCAGCACTTATTTACAGCACAGAAACAAGGACACTTGATCTTCCTCTTTCACGGGGCTATATCTGTATGTGCCCTGTTTTTTTTCTCAAACAAAAATGGCAGCAGTGCCAAGACAAATATGGCGCACATTTGTGAACAACACTGGAAGGCCAGAGAAGCAGAAATGGGTAAAACAAAGCAGGAAACTAATAAGTATTCCCATTAGGAGGAAGATATTTAATCTTTCCAGTGCCTTGGCCCAGCTCACTGTGCAGTTAAACACTCATCTGAGTGAGTTAGCTTGAAAAACATGTGACGAGTCTCTGGGCCCTTCCTAAAAATGTCCAACAGAGGGACGCTGTGAATGTCTGACCAACATGTGAATATGTTTTAATTATTAAAGTTATGTATCTTAGAATTAAATTCCTTTTTGTTAAGATTATTTCAGGAACATTATTTGAATTTTGCCTGTATACAGTGGTAAATATGTTTCTTTTAAATACAACCCAGGGATTCTACTTAGATATTTATTATATGTTTGTATATTTTTAACAATGGCAATCTCTCATTTCTTGGTTGGGAAACTTGTATGACTGGTAACAAAAAGAAATTCCCGTCAGGTATTAATAAAGTAATTCTGATTTCATATTTCACACTTTAATTACTGTTTCATTTGTATAATGTTTTGTGTGTCATTTGAAGTTCCTGCATTTCTGGGAGGTTTTTATTGGGAACACGTGTGTGTGTGCTGTAAGCTGGAAGGTTTGTTGTTTGGCTGATCACTGTTTTTACCAAGTCAGGGTGAAGTTGAAGGAAAGAGCTCTTTATTCTCACATCCCAGAGACAAAGGTACCAATTACTCATCCTCCCATCACAAAAGCAGGGCTACAATAGTGTTCATCACTGCTTTAACCAATGTATAAAAAAGGCATTATTTTACAAAAATCCATTTTTCAGTTTATTTACATTAGAATGAACATTTACAATGTCATACCACTGTCCTGGAGATGTCTCGATCACTTGTCTTCTGTATGTATCATTGATCCATCTCTTTCCCTTTAACGGTACAAAAACTTGTATTTTTCCGTAATTGTCATGTTTAAATGCATTTATACAATCACAATAATGCGACTTACTATGGAACAATGTGATAGGAGACATAGTGTTGGCTTTACATCCAAAAAACAACTCATATGGATCATTTTTCATGGCAGTGAAAACCTGAATTTACTTTTTTTCCCCAGCTTGCAAAGCCCTTTCCTATGTCTGTGTTTCTTCAGAACAATTGACCTTGAAATTTTTCTGTTTTATGTACTTTGAAAAGGTCAGTGTTCAAATGTCAAAGAACTTGTGATGAGAGCAACATTCAATTCTTTAAACAGTTCGGGTCAACAGTAAACAGTTGAGAATGTTTGCTGTGAAAAGGTGTTTCTAGCCATGTTATTCATCATATTCCAGGTCAACAGGACACCGTCTGCACATTAGACCTGGGGTCAAACAGACACCTGCTGCCAGGACGAGCAGCCGTGTAACTGACAGGCGTTAACACTCCCGTAACTACGCTGCTAAGCTGTGTTAAATACGCTGCACTGCGTTAGGGTGCGTTGCTGCCCTGCTGCCCATCTGCGAGGCCTTGATTAGCGCTCCCATCTTCTCTCTTCCTCATCCCCCCTCCTCCTCATCTCATTTCACACTAAACAAAGTCACGGCGGGGTCCAATGGCTGGAGCCCCCTCTCTCTTATCACCTCACAGTCGGAGCCGCAGGCTGGGTTGATGAACTTGGCTGGAAGGAATCTGCAGGCTGCTCCACTTGACTGAGCAGAGCTAATGAGTCAGAAAATCCCACAGCCAGGGCTTCAGGGTTCACCATGGGCACTGGGGGGGAAACAGGTAGTGGAGGCATATCGGAGAGAAGATGAGGAGGGGACTGTGCAGACTGTCCAACTCCGGACTGAGAGAGATGAAACACCACAGGGACTTCAAGGAGGAGAAGGCGTAAGAGGAGGAGGAGAGTGTGACTGGATGAAGCAGGGATTACCCCTTTGATCTGTAAACCGTGTCTGTACCAGGGAGGTTAAGGGACCTGAGCGCTCAGCCAGGTGCACTCTGTTCATCAAGCTGCTGCCAACCCCCCCACCAAGCTGCCCCCGAGGTGTGAAATGTGCCCCCAATCCTTTTCTTACATGCCCCATCACACAGAAGACCTACAGCAGGAGAAGACTGGCACCGGAACAGACAGTGCAGAAAGCTGGGTCAGTATCAGACAAACAGAGGAGTTATCAGCATGTAAAGACTGATAAAGGAGACTCAGAGGGATCCAATCAGAGTTTGTGTTGGTTTAGCATGAACCCCTCATACATAGCACATATGTTGTGCTGCTATGTTTCACACAGAACAAACAGAAGATGTAAAGAGGCCCTTTCACGTTGAAAGGTTCTTGCAATCTGCAATTTCACCACTAGATGTCACTAAATACAACATGCTGGTCCTTTAAATGTTGCTAATGGAACATGCGGACATCCATGCTGATACAGCCACAAAAAATACACATATAACTCTGCAGATTGTCACTCAGGAGCCCAAGGTTCAAGTCCCCCTGATAACACAAGCTGTTCTGTTTTCACCCATATCATTTTTGTAAATATCATGGCTAGATTTGGAATAAAAAAAAACTACTGTAACATGTGAAATACACATGAAATACGCACATGAAGTATCAACCTCATGTTTTTTTATGGTGAGGACAGGCACTGTGTTTGGTAGAGCTGCAGTTCAGACAGCAGGTTCAAGAACATCAGTGTCATTAATTCATTGGCTTTAGTTTCCTGCATTTATATAATATCTAACGTTCAGCTTCCTGAGGAGGAGGCTGTAAAACAAATAACCAAGACTTCCTTTGTGTTTTTTCTTAGTTATTTGTTGTAAAATCTGAGCAGAAGTTTTGTTTGTAAGTTCTCCTTTCATCATTACCTTCTGTTATGTCCACTGGATTTTCCACTGTGGTATTAAAAGGAAGTGTGTGTTTTTTTTTTTGAGGCATTTGTTTGCATGCTGATATCATCATCAGTAGCTGAGGAGGTGTGCATGGTATTCTTCTCTGTCTCTATTTAGACTAACATCTAATAACAACAAATAAATAATCATAATCAGTGTGTGATGCGTGCATGATTTGTGGTCTCACAGCCTTCTCCTCATGTTAAAAGGAGAATCCCTTTCTCACACAGCATTCATATGTTATCAGTAATTCTTCATGTTTGACAGGTCTGTTCATACAGCAGAGAAACATGCAGTAAATCTGACATTTTCATCAACAGAGACCTTTTTGTTCGGAGAATGAATTTTTTTCTTTCTTTCTTTTATGAAATATTACAAAAAAAATCTGCTTCAGGCATTGTCTAATAATTGACTTTGAAGCTCTGAAAAAATGTTCAGTATGCACGTTTCTCTGTGCTTCAGATCCTCTTCCATACAGAGGCCATGTTTATACGCTCTCTACCCTCCATCCCCTGCCCTCCTCTGCTGTTTGTGATTGGCAGACGGAGCATTTTGAATTTTGAAGTGTAGATTTTGCTGGCATGGGCTCAAAGCATTCTTCTGTGACATGTGCAGAACATACAGACGGGAAGACTTTTCCAATGCAGTGACCAATATGTTTTACAGACACACTGCCCTGTTTATTTTTAGTCCCCATTAGCGTCCTTGGTAGATAAAATGATACTTGATACTTGTTAATTTGTTCCTGTCAAAATTTAGCTTTTGCTTTAAACAATGTGTACATATGAGGGGGGGGGGGGGGCAAACTTTACAAAATAATGATAAATTTGTTAAAATGAAAAATAATAATTT
>JAVQJX010086649.1:0-13089 GCA_036025115.1 Ambassis agassizii
GTTGGAATAATGCAATGTTTTTCAAGCTTCTTTTCCCACTAAATACTAAAAATAATTTTACTGTAAACAATTCAAAGATTGATCAATGGAATCAGTTAGACACAATGTGTTGGCAAAAGCCTGATGAGGGTAAAAACAAGCTCAAGGTCATAGTTTCCTATAAGAGCTCTTAAGATTTGTCATCTATGCTTTCTCTCTCTCCACATCTTGCTTTCCTCTTTCTTTTAGCAAGCAAGTGTACTCTATTCTCCCTGCTGCAGCTGAAATTAATTTCCTGCCTTGGAACTTATCTTTTCCATCAAGTAGCATGCCAAGGTATTAGCACATATATAGGCAATTTGTCCACCAATCAGAAGCATTAGAATATATGGAAAACTTAAATTCTATCAAATTGGCTCAGTCACTGGAGTCAGAATGGCATCCAAGCCCTTGATTGCTTGTACCTTTAAAATATGAGTTTATATGCATTAGCACAGGTAGTGGCAAATTAGCATTTTACAGTCGACTGAAAATATTTTGAAAGCATGACTACAAAATGAGCAGACAAAAGCTGGGAGTCATTCAATGAGGCTTCTCCTGCCATCATGAGTGGATATCACAGCCAGTACCAATCTAAAGGAATGATGTCATTATTGAACTGACTGATTCTGTTGCTGATTATTTTAGTGAAATATACCTTTCATATAACCATATGAAAAAGCTCAGGGTAAGCATTAGAAAGTGTGATTACTCAGAACATGATTTTAAGCATTTTGTCATGCTCCATCACAGATGCTCAGTACCAAGCATCACATCAAATGCTAAAGATTTTCTTGCTCGTTGCAGACTGAGTTAGTCAGCATTGATCTTTTTGTTTGCAGTCCATCCTGAAGAGCTTTGCTCCTTCACAGCCTCAAAAGAAAAACTGCTGCAGCAGGCTGTGTATTACATAAGGAACATGATTTGCAATGAAAATGTTGGTGCAGAGAGAGCAAGATGAATATCAGAAAGTTACTTTGAGGAAATACAGGCACAGAGTATTTGACAAAAACATAACATTTGAGAGCAAAATGTGTAAAAAGATACAAAATATTAAATACTTGACATACCACCAGATAATATATGTTTTATCAGAAGAAAATGTAATTAATCTGGAGTTAAAAGTGCCAGTGTGTGTGTGAGACAGAGAATTTGCACAGCGGGAGCTATAAAGTAGGTCAGACAGTGTGCGGTTTACTTTCACTTTTACACATGCTTTGGATGGATAGACACACTCATACACAGGACAGCATTATGATGAGCACTGTCACTTTTTCTCATTATTACTGGTTATGCAGTTGTGTGTTTTTCATAATTTTGTAGTTATTAAAGAGTTTATGTGTGCATCTGGCAAACACCCACTGCACCCAGAGAATTAGCATATTAGAGGTCAAATTCATAAAACACTAAGGAGGCTGGAGGGTGTGTGTGTCTGTGTGTATGAGCCTTCCCTAACCCTTCCTGTGATTCTGACTGTACTCTATAGACTTGTGCCTGAGGGGAACTGTGTGGACGTATGTGTCCATGATGCTTGCTGCCTTGTTGATGATGCCGTTATTGCTTCAGACTTACACACAAATTCATTCATATGCACATGTGTGCACAATGAACTACAGATATAAAGACTCTTTCCCAGAGGAATCCCTACTAGCGATTGTGACAGCATAGGGTTTTACTCCGTTATCAGGTGGTTAGCTTGTGGCTAACAGTATCCCCCGGTTTCTTTGACATAACCCCAGATAAAATATATTCATTTAAGTCAATCAGGTTATCAGACATTATAAGCGGCTGTTAGTTATGCTAAATTGACATTTCAATTCCCACACTTTTGATAGAATGCAACACACACATGCACACACACACACTCAGACATCGCTGTAGGTAGAATTCTATTAATATGTGGCTGAACCAGGACAGTGGAAATGGGGAACGGAAGCAGGCCGGTATCCACTGGGAAACAGATCGCTGCCCCTATTTTAACCAGAATACTGCTGGGATTGTCAGTGGGAATGACCGGAGGGAATAGCAAATGGGAAGACCGCTCAGTCGCTGAGAAAATCTGTGGTATCTGCGATTTCAGAAAAGGTATGGTTCCACTCCAACCACTCTTCTGTCCTAGTCAGAGAAACAAAAGAACAGATCTGAGAATATTTACGTTTAAAAATTAGATGAAAAAGAAAGATGCAGAGGGAAATGATATTGTATGATTCAGAGGAAAAAACCTTCAAATAAGGTGTGAAAAATGAGTGAGGAAAGTTGTGAGGAAAGGATGGACTTCATTTTCTGCTAAAACACACCTGTTGTCCTGTACTTTCTTTCTCCCTGTGTGCACATGTGGGTGTGTGTGAGATTGCATGTGTTATGACAGATGTCGTACCATGCTGCTTCCCAGCAGGGGACAGGCTTAAAGTTCATTAGAAGGCCTCTTGACATTCAGACTATGATATAAGACACTGCTAAAACACTGAGGACTGCTGCTAGAATAATAAATACAATCCAAAAAGCTGTCCATGACCTCACATTCACCAAGGCCTGCTAAAAAAGACACCTTAAAAGACCCAATGAATACACATCTTGGCTACTTTTTCATTTCTAAATGTCATCTGTGCAGTGCAAGAAGAACAGAGATCAAACTGTTTGTGTAACTACAGCTTGGAAGCACACAACTGCTTATTTCATTCCAGACAGGTCTATGTTTAGCAGAGCAGCATGGAAGAGAGGAATGAACACTTTGTTCACAAATGTATCTTGATATAAGTTAAATAGACCTGAGGGACAGAGAGGGAAGCAGAGACACACAGGTATGTGTATTTAATGTTGCCCTGTGAACTTAATTGTATTTAATGGGAGCAAGAATGTAATTCATTCTGTAATCACCTGAGAGAGGAGACAGGACCTTCTAACTGCATTCTAATGAAACTCATAGTCCATCCACTCTTAAGTCAGTGCAGCCATGAGCAGAGTGCCCCACTGTCCGGGGACCTGAACTCATTAAAGGGAATCTGACTGTTAAGACAAAGTGGTTTTATAAAATTAACATTGGTATAAGCTATAAAAAATTAAGTATAAAATTGCTCAGTATGAGATGTGAGTTAAGTTTAAAAACAGTAAAACCGCCTGATCCTAATTGTGCGTAGAAGCCTGTGCCACACAGAGACTATTGACAGTCAGAAGAAGCTGTGTTCTCCACACAGTCTACCTTCAAGGGAAAGCAGCATGTCTGTCAAAAATCACTTGTGTTCTTTTTTGTCTGGCTGTAATGTCTTCCAGATGGCATCCAGAGAATACTCCCTGTCATCTGCATAGATTCTGCTCACACACAAAAACATAGACGCTCACAACTCTTCATGTACATTCACATGGTAGCACCTCCAATGCAATATGTTGCTGTTTCCAGTGGATACACTTAACATTAGTGTCTTCTTCTGTTTCCAAAGAATTGACCACAACATTAAACTCAGTGCCATCTCCACAAAGTGTACTCTGTTTCCATGGAATTCAATCAACAGTTTCCTTCAAAGGACACTGGCTATGGAGGAATGGCCTTTGTAGGCTGTGAATACAGCACCAACTGTTGTTAAGTGAATAAATCTCAGGATATGTTGGGTCACAGCAGATTTACTGCATCTCTTGCTACCAGCAATATTGTCTCTGCTGGGTTTGTGAACCATCTACTCAGTCACAGTGAAACTTGGTGTTTTCTCTACGAAACAATGAAACCATAGACTAATTTGCCACCTCAGCCTGCCTTATAGACTGTACTCTATAAATTACTTAATTATTCAAATTTAATTCTGCTCTATGTGTAATGTTGTACTCTGTATGGATCATACATTCTATATAACTATGTTGCAAGTTTCATTTCATTCACTGGTGAATGTACAACAGCATGTTGTTACTCTCTGTCAAACAAACAGTGCAGCAGAGAGCTGCAGTCCATCATTGATTTCCACTTCAGACCCACTTCATATGTTCAGGAAAATTGAAGGAGCCTGCAGGGACAAGTGTGGAGACGTGATGGGGATACATCCGATAGAACCATGTAATGATAGATCGTTATGTGAAAGCTTTAGCATGTGAATAGATTGACTCATTGCATGCACTCTAGTACTTGGTATAAAGCATGGATGCCTAATATGTCGATACTGGTTGATCACAAGCTGTTGTTAGTTTTAGTCCATCATCTTTCCCCACAACGTTTTTGTCTCATTCTCATTTTTGGTCATGGCAACAAACTGGACAGACAGCTGCTGCAGGCCAACAGACCGACAGAAGACTGTAACATACTGTTACACTGATGGGAGTTCACACCGAAGTCAGGATGCAGGGTGCACTGTCTTCTTAGTTAGCTATCTAGTTAGCTGCTGTCTGCTAATAAGTAAATCCATTAATGATGGGCCAATTAACATTAAAGTCAAAAGTGTCCCCTGCTATGAAGCATATCTCTGGGTTTGTATTTCATGCAGCACTCTCCTTCCAAACCTCCTCAAATCACAAAACCTGCACTGCTGACATGGACTTAGCCACAGTGTTGAACCGTTCCGCTACACCTACGTTGTTTTTTCTCCCCATTCTCTGAATGATTATGGATGCAGCCGCACCATTTTCCAGTGCTGTCACACCACTCTGGAAACAAGGAATTCACATTACCAGTGATAACATGAATACATTAGCTTGGACATGGGCCAGTTGAGTCTATTGTTTTTTGGATAGTCAAACCCCTTTGATCTTTCATACTTCTAATCATGCGAATCCCCATGAGGCCTACTTTAATTCGAGTTTCACTTGAGTACATTTTCTGCTATTCAAGTGAAAATCAGGGACAAAAGGAGGTCTGGCGTGCGTGCGTGTGTGTGTGCAGATAGTGAGTAATGTGGAGGGCTGGGCCTGCTGCCGTCTCCGACAACCAATGATGGAGGAGAGACCTGATCAATAACAAACACACACACACGCACAAGCTCTTTTTCACTGTTGCTCTCCACACAGAAATATGCACTGGAGCAGGCATACAAACACAAACGTAAACATGCACAAACATGCACACTGACCCCTGCAAGAGCATCTTTTTTTGAATGCTTGGGAATGGAAACATTCCTGTTAGACAGTCCCCAGAGAGAAAAAGAAAGGCGGATGGAAAGATAGAGAGAATGTTGGCAATATATAGAGGTCCAAGTGTTGCCTTTGCTCATAGGCACTCAAGCAGAGGCTTTCCAGGTTTATTTCTGTACTTCCTCCTCCACCAGCCAAATCCAAAGTGGCTTTATTTCTGTCTCACCTCCTTCTTGTTTGTTTCCCAATATCTAACATTATTATTCTTTCAGTTTGTCTTTTATGTTTTTATTCATGTCAGCACCAGTCTTAAAATAGAGAGGATATGGTGAAAAACTACTACCATGCTAACACATCAAAACACACACACACACAGAAAGAACCGGTGGAAAGTAAAGTACAGCATCATTGTGTCTCTGTCCTGTGGCATGGTAAAGCAATAATCATAAGTCTTACTAATTAAATATCTCCATGAGGTTGTGGTGTATGGTTATGTGTGTGTCTGGTTGTGTGCATGTGTTTTATGACCGTCCTTTGTCAGTGAAGGTATTGAAAGGAGTGAAAGGTGTAGCCTCCTTTTTCTGTTTGGGGAGACATAAATCTACACTAAATGTTACTGAAACACAAAGGGGATGATTGAATGCATGGATAAATGAGGGGAGGATGGTGGGAGGAAGAGAAGGAGAGAAAGAGATAAAGCGTGGGGAGAGAAGGAACGGTGACATTTCAGAAACCAGCAGTGGTGTAATCTAGAGGGATTAAAAAAAAGCAGAGTCACTGTTAAGGATTTACTAGAAATTCATGTGATTTTTTTGGAGAAAAAAAAACAAAACAATTGAAATACACAAACAGTATTTCATATCTTTCATATCATCATATCATAACAACCTCACACACACATGTGCGCACACACTGATGGGATTGAACCATTAAAATGAGATGAACTGTTGATGGTATTTACTAGAGCTGCACAATTAATCGTTAAAAAAAATCGCAATCTCAATTCATACTTGCATGCAATCTCATTTCCAAATGACGAGAATTTTTTTTTAAATTAAAGACGACGATTGTACTGCATTTTGATCTGGGACTTCGACTGCATGAAAACAAGCGCTCCCTCTTTCTCCCCAAAAAAACATTGTTCAAAATTGTTATTAAAATTATTTAAAGGTTGTATATGTAAGAGAAGACAAGAAAGACATTTATTGTTTTTATGTTCAGTGTCAGCTGTTGCGAAGTTGATATGCCGGTAATGTGTACAATAAATATTTATATTGGGAAAAAAATGGCGATCTCAATTCTAAGCAAAAAAAAAAAAATGTGATTCTCATTTTATCCAGAATCGTGCAGCCCTAGTATTTACTGTTAATGGCTTACATTCTGTTCCAAGGTTTCAGATATAAATAGAAATGAATTCACAGTCTTTTCTTCCTGGTTTTAAAAGATTGTTTTGTTGTACAACCTTGGTACAATTGTACATTGACACTGCATAAAAGCACCTATAAATTCATCTGAATAGACAGTGAATGGGCAGTCACTGTAAGTTGGACACATTAAGACCCACAGGGACTGAACTAGCCATCCAGTAGCTGGTCCAGGATCAGTGCAGTGAACTGTGAGGTGTCTAACGAAGGCTCGTCTCACATCAGCAGTTATCGCTGACCCCTTTCTCTTCCTCGCTTTCTCTCTTCCCCTGCCTCGCTCTCTCCAAGAAGGTCAGGGGCTTCTATTGATCCACTATAAATTTTCCACTGTGAGACACTGTAGAAAGCTTAACACTTTGTCACCAAGATGAGGATGCATCAGCAGAAATACATGTATGACACTAGTGAAACACAACACAGGCACTTGAACACATAGTACACAATGCCTGACACAACTTTAGCAAAAAAAACTCAGCAAAATACTGTATGAAGAGAAACAACTGATGTCATTTGGAGTTTCCAGAGATGCACAAGTCGCCAAGTCCAACACAACCAACTGGGAGAAATGATTTCAGACCCTGGTAATCACAGCTTTAATTATATATTCTGCTCCCTCTTCCTTCATCCCTCCCTCTCTTTAGATCTGTCTCTTCTTGGCTTCAGTTTATGGCCAGACGTTTGTCACTTTGCCATCCTCCTCATGGCTTCCTCTCTCTCTCTCTCTTTCTCCCTCTGTGTGTGTGTGAAGCAATGGAAACAGGATTTTTCTGTTCAGTCTTTCTTTCCACTTCTTTTTCATTCGCTCGCCCCCACCTCCCTCCCTCTTGTTCACCTTCCCCACTTAACTCCTCACCAATTCAAGCATTTCTAACAAGTCTGTGCACAGTATGTTTGCACGTGCATGAAACTACATACAAAATGGCATCAAAAGTGCAGTCACAAATGGCACAACGCGGACACGTGCGCTGTATGTGGTACTTTTTTTTTTTTAGTGTGCATAAGCTTTTTAAGTCTTTTAAGTTCATGCAGTGAATGTGTGCATAGTCACCAAGTACAAAACTCAATTATTCACATGGTGCAGAGCTCGACAGCAGCATTAGTTTCCATGGTGAGAAACTCCAGTTATGGGTAAAATCAGATGCATAATAGTGCATTAATACTGTATGTACATGGTTCATTGTACATATAGTAAATGAACACTAATCTAAAATCATCTGAGGCTTTCAGCATGAACATGATGGCACTGCTCTATATGGCTATGTGTTTACAGATATGAGATGTGCATTAAGAACAAATGCCAGTTCAGTCTATATCTATATATAAGCTCTTTAAACATTTTACAATGTTTTTCAACTAAGTTGAAAACAACCACAGAGATCAATTATTGCGGAAGCAGCGACAATCTCTCAACATTTTGTTAACTTGGTTAACATCATAATAAAAGTAAAATGTAGGGAGTGGCTTCACTGATCCTTCTCAAAACTGTAAAGTTTATACACAGGGTGTTGTACACAATCACGTATAAGATCACCGTTTTACTATTAGATGGAGACTTCAGTTCCAAACTCTCCTCACAATTGTATTTATTAAAATACATACAAATCTTTCAGAGATGTACTTTTGAAAAGAATAAAAAAAAACCTGGAGCACTCAAAAAGGTGATAATCCTATTGATCTAACACAGCAGACTAATCATAAAAGTGTTTTTCCATTAATGTTTAACTAAATCTGAAGTACTGCAGCCCGAGAGCTTTGGATAAGAGAAGAGGAGACTGGCAGGGCAGCCTCTGTGTGTGTGTGGGCCCATCATGAAATGTTTGGTTACACTGTATATTTGGAGCAGAGAGGGAAGAGTGTGCAATAGGGGATTTTTTTAAAGGCTTGAAGGTCGCACAGTGACACATATACACTGTAAAGGTGCTGCAGACACACCTCCCCCAGAGCAGATAGACTATTCCAAATATTGCTGATTAGACTTGCCAAACAGCGGGGGATGTAACACACAAACACGCAGGTCTGTGTCTAAACAGCAGGGCATGGCTAGTATCTGCTTGTCCCTGTTTGTTCTCTGTGTGACATACAACAGACAGAAGGGCAACTGTAGGCCAATCAGTGTGTGTGTGTGTGTGTGTTAATGTTTGTGTCTCAACCATTTACAGCCCTACATCACCTGCTGCCTGGCTGTCACATGCTGTTCAGTTTGTTAGTATATCTCAACATTAATAAACAGGGAGAAGAAGAGAGACATATTGATCTCTGCTTTTAAAAAGGGCTGCAGCCTTGATTGAGCAATTGATCAAACATTATAAGAGGTTAAGACAAGGAAGCCCTTCATGTGTTTTTCCACTGTAGATTGGCCACCAAAAATACTTATAGCGCTAAAATTAGAAGCGTAGTTGGATACTGTCAGCAGGCCTTCCTGAACACTGTTCTCAACCACTTATTCTTCCTCCCCTTCATTCACTTCTTTTAATACCCTGTTGGTTGTTTCATCTTTTGTTGATGCAGTGGTTTTGTATTGATTGTCATTTACTCCTACTTGCTTGCAGAGTGGTGCCAACCACTCTAACTGCTTCAGGCTGGTTGTTTTTGAATCAAAATTTAAGACAAATTCTCACCAAGAACACACAAAAAACAAAAATGGACACGTCAGAGACTCCCACAAACTGCCTACACTGATCCACGGGGAGCAGCGGTCCGGCCGATACATGAATATTTGATAAAAATAAAATGTCTAAAGGTGAAATACAAAAAAAGCATGATGTTGAACGTCAAGACTTTTTTGCCCACTCATTATTAATTTTGCAGCCATTTCTGGGACTTGTTTAATTTTTACCACGAGTCCCTGTGTGCCACTGATAGATACACATGAGCACACACTGCAGCAAAAGAGCACTAAAAAAACTATTAAACACCATGCTTCAATTCAGTTGAGGCATCTACTAAACTATATAAAAAAACACTAATAATTTTGATACACAGCCTTCTTCTTGGTCTCAGTATCACAAAATCAGTTTAGAGATGATATTTTGCATATTTTTTAAGGTATACAGAGACTCCGTTTTGACTTTGTCCTATAGAAACAGGTGGCTCCTGAAATGGGACACAACCGCAGGCTGCTGGCGTCACCACCACAGTCACAAAATAAACTGTCCCTCTCTAACAGTGGTAGGTCAAAGAAAAGTGGACACAGCTTAGAATCAGTCAAAATCCACTATCAGCCAAGGATTAATATAAATTCATACAAGTCCGTTTCCTGGGTTAGTCTTTTTCACTGCCTTACTGCTTTACTGTTAACAGTAGCTCAATGGCAGTATGTGAACTGTGCCATGCAGAGAACAGAGAGGGACCTACAACACTCCACAGTTTAACTAGCTGCCACCATGGCCTCTGATTTAATGTAAATGTAGGTCAAATTTATAATGAGTCAGTGGACAATCACATACAGATTAGATTTATTCAGTCAGAGTAGCAGAACTACACGCCTGTGAAAGAGAGTACAACAGAGAAACATTGAGAAAGTTCAAAGAGATCGCCAGAAAAGAGCTGAGAGTGATGAAAGACTAAGTATCCCTGAGAGAAAGTTAAAATGAGGGTGAAAGTGTGATAGAGGAGGACATATGAGAGAAAGAGAGAGAGAGAGAAAGAGAAGAAGGAGAGCCGGAGGCCTTACCCTCCCTCTCTCTCTCTCCCTTTCTCGTCCTCTGTAGCATCATGGGAGTCAGTGTACTACATTGGGAACAGGATCAGCTTATAGCCTACATCCACCACTTGCCTGACTATGTTACAACACTACTGCTGTGCAGCTATGCATTTTTAAAGGAGCATTCCAACAACAATGTGATGAAGGGATAGACTTAAGAAAAACTTTTACAACTGTTGCTTCTCTACCAGAAGCAGACAATGCTGACCTTATATCATAATTGGCTTTCAGCACCCACCTTAATGGGTGTTACACAACAGCTGTATCTCATGTGGTGTGTATGTGTGTGTCCAACCATGTGAGCCACCAATCAAAGCTCTTGATGTACCTCTCATCTGTAGTGCTCTATTGTAATGCCAATAAAGGAGGAATTCTTGACACCCTGAAACTGGAAATCCTTGTGAGTCTTAGAGTACCCAGTAAATCTGCTGCTCAACAACACAGGGTGAGTGATATGGTAGAGACCCCTGATAAGGCTGCTCCCTGGTTGCTTCCTTTTGGAGGTTTACCAGGCACAGCCAGGTGGACGTGGCCCGAGGGCCAACTTAAGACTCAAGGGCTTATCTCCCAGCTGGCCTGGGATCAGCAGAAGGAGATGGAGGAAACTGTAGGAAAGGCCTCTGCTCTCCTGGTTGCTGCCATGACTATGAAGGAGTAAGTCATTTAAAAAAAGGATACGTTTATAAAACAACAAGCATGAAATCAGATTTTACTGTACTGATAATCAGGAGCTGAGTAAACAAAGATGCTGCAACAGTCAACATTACAGCTTCTCAAGCTCCAAATGGCACCAAACAGTTCTCAGACAACAAATTCCCTCTTTGGAAATCAACCCAGATTTCACTGTGTGTGTTTGCAGCTGATGCTGCTCTTTCCACAAGATTAAAGGCAGCTCCTATAGGTGTAATACTACACACAGTTCATATTTCTTCCACCAAGACAAAAAAGCACAAAACCGTGAAATATCAGCTGATGATCCTGGTTGTGGTCCTGGTCTTGCTTGAAAGCTTGTTGCTGTTGTTCATGTGTCTACCATTTAAATAGATTGTTCAGAATCTAACAGTTAAACATCAAAAAACACTTCACAATCTATCAGCACTGAATGAAGTGGTTCACTTTAACAACAGACTAGAAAACATCTTCACCATTCAACTTGGCCACACTTGATAAGCCTGTTCTGTCAAGCCCTGTGATTAACCTGCACATGTACTGAACAACCATTAATTTTAAGGTCAAGTGACAAAAAATGTGTGTGTGAGTGTGAGAGAGAGACAGAGCACATGAAGTATGAGGCAGGCAGAAGGGCGTTTCTCACTGTCAGTATCTTAAGTCGTAAATCTTTAAACACACACACATGCCGGCCCTCTCCTCACTGACAGTCCCTTCATCCAATCATGGCTCGCCAGGGAAATGCTTGTCACCACGGAGACAGGCAGCAGGGCCACCAGGGCATTGTGGGATAGCTCAGTCCTCCAACATATAGACAAGCTGCCACAGCTGATAGATGAAGGAGTGGATTTATTTGCCTCTCTCTCTGGCTCTTTCCATTTTATTCAACAGTTTTAATGGCTGCCTTCTGGCTACTCTGTTGCTCTTCTTCTTCTTCTTCCTCTATCCTTACCTCTCAGTATTAGTGCTTATCCAAGAATAAATGTATGTATCAGCATGACATAAAATCCCAGATGACTTATGTCTAAATGTGCAAAAATGTTTTGTCACATTTCCATGTCTATTTTCACTCAAAAGGCAGCAAATGATCCCATAGTTTCCCATGATTATATAATAGGTGAGGTAGGTTTTTGCACTTTAAAAGCATCTAACGCTGGAAGAATTTCATTATTCTGCATTTCCATGGAGAGTTTTGGTTAAGATCTTGCTGCCATTTTGTGGGTTTTCCACCGTGACCAAAAAAAGTGTGTTTTTGTAATTAGTTTTTGTACGCAAACGTTTAAAATTACTTTTACTGGAGTAAAACCCGTATTGCCAGCAGCTTCTCCTCCATTTCTCTTCTCGTGGGTGATTTATTATCTGTAAACTCACTTTAACCTCATTCTTCTTCTTAATCAGGTGAGATGCGTTGCCCCCGAGCTAACCTTTAAGTGTCAGGTCTACCTAAGTTACCATTCATCGTATTAAGGCTGGTAATTAGTCTAAACAACTAAACAATCTTATAGACACCCCCACCTTCCTCTCCAACAGGAACCACTGGGGAAAGAAACACTGGATCAAATGGTCATATAAAGAATACATATACATAAATTGATAAACGCTGAAAGCACTAAGTGATTTCTCTGATTAACCTGTCAAGTAACATTTTTCTGGTAATGATGCAAAAAACAGCACTTGCAAGATGTAAAGTCCACCAAGCTTACAAAATGATTGGTCTTTAAAAATTACTCGAAGAGATTGAACAGGTTGACTGTCCTTGGACATATCTGGATGAAAAAATTTAGATATGTCCAACAAGGTTCTCCACTATTTTCATGGTTACCATGGAGTCATTCTACCCAGAGGGAGAATTTGCACAAAGGAACAGATATATTTTGGGGTCCACAGCCTGTCAAACAAGCACATAAGGAGCTCAGGTGTTCTTAGGCAACAAATGCTTTTTGGAATGGAAATCCAAATCTCTGGAGATGCTTTTTGCAGTGTAGTTGGTGGTCTCTGGAGAAGAAGCCTTCCATTTGCCTCAGTTTACAGTTTTTCCAATATACTCACAAAAGATCCCAATATAAATCAGGGTGATTTGTTTTGGCAGCAGTGATACCATAGACCACTAGTCTTACACACAGGTCAACGGCAACGACACAGTGGTAGATCGCAATGGTTCCATGATATACAAGAACATCAAGGTTGTTTTCTCTCTCTCTCTCTCACACACACACACACACACAC
>JAVQJX010086660.1:0-10468 GCA_036025115.1 Ambassis agassizii
GCATTGCAATGATACATATAAACACAGTGACCAGTCTCTGTGGTTGCACTTTGAATTTATAAACTCTTAGTGCGCATTTTTTCCCGTGTTCCACAGTTTTCTGTATTTTACTGTTATTATTGTTAGTATCTGCAATGTACGTAGTTTGTCAATCCCTTCAAAGGAAGAGATTTAAAGGGCATTTCCACCAGGATCCATATAGATGTATTCATATTGGGGAATGGGAGTTCAAAGATCCGTCCTATATTGTCATGTATTACATGGATTGTAAGATGTAGGTCAGAGTAGTGGGACTGCAAATCCAAAATGAGGGAATTTCGAAATAATTTTCACTAAGATATTGGAGAGTATTTAACCAGAAGAGTCACAGATCCAGCACTGCCCATCATCACCTGTTTACCAAACATCCTACTGCTTTCTCATGTTTTTGCATGTAAGCTGAATGTATGTACTGCACCTAAAATATCTCGCAGACTGTTCTCAAGTCAAATTATCAGGACCAATAACCCTTCTTCTCACAGCTCATTTGTGTCTTGAGTCCTTGGCACAGCGCTTGACAACCACTGTCTTAGAGGCTTCATATGGATGATAATTGGAGCACAGCAGAGAATCAGGACATGAGTTGCATCCTCTCCTCTCTCCTACCGATCCCCTCTCCTCTTGTCATCTTCTATTCTCTTTCTTCACACTCTCATCACACGCTTCCACAGCTGAGTTCCAATAAAGTTTCCTCCATATCTCCCTCTCGACTCCATCGAACATCTCTTTCCATCAGTTCATTTTTATCCCGATTCCCCACCTTAGTCTTTCACCTCTCCCACCCACTTTATCCTCCATCCCTCTACATCCATTTTTGGATTGTGCATGCATTGCCTGCTATGCCTGAGGGCAGGGAATTTTAAATCAGGCGTCCAAGGAAACTGATACCGTTGAATATTTGAATATTTATTCCTTATCAGAAGCTGGGATATTAATGAGGGAGCTGTGACTGAGCGGGTTATGGAGAGAGAGGCGGCTGGGGACAGGCAGATGGTGTGTTTACTGCCTCTGTGTTTGCATGTTTTAACAGGAGGAAAGCTCATGGGCTCTGCCTAGTGTTTATCCCCTGGAATTACATGAGACAGAACATATCTGACAAGGACTTAGTGTAGGTATGATGGCAGCGCTTCCTGCTCATTTGCAGTCCAGTCATTTTTATGACTCGGTGTGTCCAATTTTTATTAAACGGCAAAGAAAAAAAACGGAGAAATGGCTCAAATGTAGTTGCTGCACTAAATCCTTTGCAGAGTAAACAAATCAATGACATATGAAAAGCTATGTAACTTCACCTGACTCAGAAAATCAACTTTACACACAATTTTCATGATTTTTCAGACATAGAAAAGAAGTGTAAAATTATGAGCTTATACAACACACACAACCATTTATTTTCTTCCTCTTCTTCTTTTGGCATGTCATGTTTCCTTTTGCTTCCTGTCTGTATGCTAAGCTAACAAACCTCCTGGCTGCAGGTTCAACAACCAGACACAAGTGGTTTCAATCTTCTTATCTAACTTTGTACAATAAAAGGGGGGTGGGGGGGATAAACATACTCCCAAAATGTCAAACTGTTCTTTTCAAAAGACACTCAAAGGTCATTCCACTTTTCAAAATAAATTAAAGACGCGTCAAGTGACACAACTTAACTTTCGCTGACTCTTGGAGAATCAAAGAAAAGGCAGCATGTGGAACAAATCTCCCCTCGCTTTATCTCCTTTAACATTCACTCTGTTGGCCTGTTCCCATCTTAATGGAACAATGGAGCAGCATTACCAGCGGCTCATCCTTGTGATCCTGTCTCCCTGGGGTCCCGGTCCCCTTCCAGTGTTGTGTAAATGTAGGTCGGCTGTACTGTGATTAGTGGGCCTGTTGTTTGTCTGGATAAGGAGTTTTAGTCAACATGGATCACAGTGTGAGAACTTGGGGCACCTTTCTCAGTCTGTGTTGATCGTAAAAAGTAACAATGAGAACATACAAATAACTTTTTTTTTTGCATGGCAAGGTGGAATTAGTTTGTTTGCGGGTGTATGTGAAGCACTTCAGATCAAGAATGAAACATAAATGTCATTTTTCTGTTGCGTTTGATTTGTTTTGCAGCAATTGGCACCACCAACATGTCTCCTCTCAGGTACCCTGTATTACACTATATTGTGTAGACACCAAAGCAAAAATGTGTATTCCACCAGCCAACACAGTTTTACTAATGATCTTACTGCTAAATGTATTCAGACTGTCTGAAAAAGTGTTGACACTCGGCTAATGGTGCATCCCTCTGATGGCAGCCACTCAAGATGAGAGGCATGTGTGGTAATCTGAAGGAGTTTGAAAGGATCAGCACGTGATCTTTGGATGTTTCACACCTGGAATCAGCCACATGGAGAATTTCTACTAGTCTGTTGAATGAAGTAAAAGATGAATAATAGTTTTACAGGCCTACACATAACTACTTTCAGTGTAAACCAGTGACTTGTTTACTTGTTTTGTGCTTCCAGTTTCCAGTCTTAGCATACAGACATAAGAGTATAATAATCATTTATTTTTGCCAGGACAGTGAATTCCTCAAAGCATTTCTTTATGTTTTATCATCTTCTTGCCTTCTTCCAGCACACAGTAATTTCCCTCTTTCCAAAATGCACCATCTCTGTTGTTTCGAAGGGGGGAAAAAAGTTCCTAAAGCATCATATGACATCTTTGAAGGATCTCTCCTCCTGCCTTGTTTGAAAAGAAAACTTCACTTTGTCAGCTCGTTCTTCACGCGTATAGCTGCAATTTATCAAAAAATATTTACTACAGGCACAATTTCAAATTACACAAAGCTGCACTTTTTTTCATCTGCAGATATAGCCCCCTAAATAAGGTATTTTCATGCCGAATCTGTGGCTTGCTCACAACGTATTTTCAGTAGGGGGCAAAAAATAATTAATTTTACTCAAAGTAAGTACCCGGGCATTTTTTAAGCATCAAGGAAAAACCCTCCCTATCCCATATCTCAAATGCATTTCTGTGCAGAAAGAAAGGCATTTCTTTCTCTGTCAGCACTGTAGAGCCTAGGAGCAGCTAAGTCCTTGTTCCAAATGGATCAACCGACTAGAATACATTTTTCTCCTTGTCTACATTTCCATCCGTCTATTTATTTGTGTGTGTGTGTTGGAGAGTTTTCATCTGCTAAAAGAACAAAAAAAAAAAAAAAACAAGGAGAGAAACAGGGCAGGGTGTTTGGAGCAGAGTAGAGCCTTATCCCTTAACACAAAAGCTCACTCTGATCCCTGGAACACAATAGAACGAGCCCCCTGCACCCTTGGGCCAAGCAGCAAATAATGCCCATAATGTAGCATGTCTGTGACTGCTGGAATCCCCTGTGGCCATACTTGTCCAGCAAGTAGAGGGCTATGCCAGGGACGTGATGCCAGGCAGCACACTATAATGCCAACTTATAGAAATCTGCCAAATCTCAGCACGTTATTCTTCCTCCGCTTGATCCGATGCTCCTTGTGGATGGTGTGGGACGCTCATCTGACAAAGATGTCAGCTGGTGTGTGCCCTTTGTGTCTATACTGTATGTATGCTGTTGATACCGCACACACAAGTTCCACCATCACGCTCCATTCGGAACCGAGTTATTCCACACAGCCATACTTGTCACAGCAACAGCAACATGGCACTGCGACTCATGGTGGCTTAGATGAAGCAGATACAACAATAACAGCTCTCACACAAGTAATAAGTCCCATGGTGATACTCCCTAAATAAAACAGCGAGGCTCAGATCCACACTGAGGCACCAACATTTCCCTTCTCCTCTCCCTTGAGCTCCTATTGTCTCCTCAAACAGCTCTGATGAAGGAAAACTGGGAATTTACCCCACAGAAATAAAACAATTACATCTTAGATTCCCGTGAAAAATTCATAAGTTTGTAGGATGCTGCGTGGTTGTGTGTGTGTTTGAAAGAAACAGGAATTCCCTCTGAAACACAACTGTGCTAGATTTTTGGCCTCAAAGTTGTGGTTTGGGAATTAAAGGGGGAAAAAAAGTCATAAACAGCCATTGGTGTTTTCAACTGGGTCGAATAGAGGTGTGCGAGTGTGTAGTGCAGCTACACAGCGCCACCATGTGGTGCCTGCTAAACATAACACATGACATAGTTGACATTTTTCCCTTTAATGTCAAATATACAGGAATCCAGCAGCATTTATAATATCAACATAAAAAGGATAACAAAATGAAACTTTGGCAGCAGCAACAGCTCACACACACACACACACACTCGTCATAATGAAAGCTCAGATAAGCATGAAGTATATGAAAATATACTGTTAGATCATGTGCAGTGGTTTCAGAGGCTTCAATGATTAAACATCAACACCTAATCTGCCCGAGTGGTCTGAACCTAGAGGTGTGTGGAATATAATATGTGAGTTTACATAACTTTTCATTCACCTACATGGTACATGGTAACATAAGAATGCAGAGTGCAATGTCAACCCCCCCACACTCAGCTGCCCAAGGTTATATTTACTGTCTGCACACTCGAGCATGAGGGACCTCACTACATATACACTACACACACTGTTCTTCAGGCTGTTCAGGTAACGGCTTTCCATTTCAGTGCATCTATATATGAATATATACCTATAGTGCAAGCAAGCAGACACAAACATAGTCCTGATGTTTTAACTCGCACACGGACGTCTATGCTTTCAAAAGGGAATGGTTTTGGCGATAATCAGCTGCTAGCCAACATTCTGTCCCTTTGCAGCTCAGGCTTAAACAGCCTGAATCACCAACAAAGGCACTCGTGTGGATGCCTGCAAACCTGCATGTGTCTTCCTCATAACATTAAATCCAGTTGGTAATTGAAATAAACATGTGCCTGGGACTGATGCGTCTCCTGTCAGTTGAATTTGAGGGGCCGATATTAAAAATTTAAATGAGCTGTTAAGCTTAAAGTAGCATATGGATGAGTGCATGTCATGGACTCCACACTTCAGTAGACATTCAGCCCGAACAGGAATCAGGCAAGTTTTCCTTCCCGCCAGCCCATAACATACTATATATGACTGTGTACCCCCTTCCCCTGCTGGTTCCATCAACATCCAGCCGTTCCTGATTTTGGTCCTCGCAGCTCATCTTGGAGTGTTTCCTCATACTCATCTCTTCTTTACGGTGGTGCTCATGCCAATCACACATTGATCTTCTTGAGCTGCTCATAAGTAAGGAAGAACTGAGAAAAGAGTAAAGGAACATAAGCAGAGAGAGCAGTGGAGCAGAATAAGAGGCATTGTGGGTCTTTCTGTAACCTTTAACTCAAAGCCCACCTTGTTACATTTCCTTGTTACCTCAATCTGTTTTGCTGCAACAAGTCAATAATCTCATTATATCATTCAAGTCTGGGTGGAGAGCCATAAATGCCAGTGGTGTTTTTTCTGCTCAATCATCTTTAATCAGATCTTAGGACTCTGCAGAAAAGCTTTCATATAGTTCATTGTTCCCTCTCTCCTACTAAGGGCCTCATATAGCCCCTCCAACCACAGGCAATGAGGCAGTAGTTCCACAAAGTTACATAAAAGAATTAGGTAGTTTTAAACTGAGCTTTCCTCCAAGAAAGAATGCTGTACGCCACTGAAGGTATAACAGAATTTTAGTTTCCCTAGTTTCTCTAGATCAGTAAGTGTTGCATCACAGAGGATATATGTAAACAGACGGGAGAATTAATGAGTTGGTTAAAGGATACAATGATGTTCCACGGTCCCAGGCGGAGCCAGTTGGGAAAGAAACCTTTGTACAGGGCCATGAAGCCCTCGGAGCGCCACGTCTGAAAGAAGAAAAACAAACATACTAAAATCCCATTTGATCCTCTGATGATCCTTCTGAAAGCCCTCTCTAGGCATTTTTAACTGGGAATCATAAAGCATTACATTCTGATCTGGTTATTCAAACTATATTTCCATATTTTATGAATTATTTAAATTCACAGGGGGCAAAATCATACACATAATGGGGCTTTTTATGGCAATATTAAGCTGGCTATTAAGTCTGAATAAGAATAAGAAATGTTCACACACTTCTCATTATAGAAAAAAAAACCACACACACTGACCCACTAACGCAGCACAAAATATTAAAATAGGCACTCACTCTCAAGTCACATGGTGCAGCAGTCACAGGGATTTCTGGGCTCTGATCAGTCGTTTGTTTGTTTGACAATGGTGAACATGCTAATTTAAGTCCATTAGAAAGCAAACACCTCCATCTTGCTTTTTACTGCAGTAAACTCTTGGTTACAGACTGTAAGCCCAGTTTATTGGTATGCAGGATGTTACACCAAGTACAAAACACCCTGAAGGCAGACACATCTGTTGGCTTTGGGAAAGCAGTATTAAAAACCTGAATATGAGCATCAGTTTCAATGTAAAAGGACTATTCCAGGTCAGTGCAGGTTGGACGACTCATGATGGGTTCCTATATTTCCTGGAATGTGACCAGCCAGACCTTATACACATGCTTTCATGTTAAACAGAAACCCGTAACAAGTAAAGTGATAATTATTCAGGAGTTGTGACTGACCTGCAGTAAACAGTCCAGTGTTCCCTGGTACAGTGCTCCTCCTCTCTGGTTCATCATACGTGTCCGGACTACATCCACTGGATTTGAGGCCAAAGCCCCGGCCAGACCACATACGAAGCTGGACCTGTGGACCGCAAACCCATAGGTTTATACATCAGGTGTGTGTGCACTGCTGCCAAACCGTCTCACAAATCTGCTGCTATGAATACACTGATATGAAATTCCTGTGCTGAACTTTTAAAGAGTTATCTTTGTTTGTTACAGGGGCCTTTGAACTTGATTCTAAATGTGTTGCTGGCTTTTCAAACACACACGTGAGCTTTTCATCCTTTTTCATCATTTTTCTGGCTTGGATCCATCTGAATGATGTGTGTCAAAATAAGACTTGCCCTGATAGCAATTTCTCCCTAGTCATAATATTACAACACATGCTAGATTGGAGGAAGGTCTGCATGATACTCACAAGAAGTGTGTGTACACAGTGTCCCCCATGTAACCAGACAGGATCAGATGCTTCTTGGTTATGTCATAGACTGGTAGCTCAACCCCGACCACAATGGCCGCCCTCTGAGCTGTGAGAGAGACCCCCTGATGAAGAGAGAAAAGGGTTGTTTTTGTGCCTATAGTACAGGAAAACAATGCAATATGGGGACTTTTTAAGTTTTGTGTACCTTCCACAGTCCTCTTGTTCCCTCCTCCTGGTAGATGTTGATGAAGTTGCCCATCATACTGCCCTGGATCACATTTCCCTGAGCCTGCATGCGGATCTGGGAGAGAGAGCTGAACTTCAAACAATTGTTGTAGGTTCACCAAAGCCAAGCACAGGGGTGTATTAGTTGGGCTCTCATTGGAATGCAAAGTGAAAAAAAGGAACAGGAACATGTCATTACTAAAACACAATGTTCCAAAGCTGCATCCCTGCGTATTAGTCCGTTAACCCTTAATAAGGAGGGTTAGGGTCAGACAGGAGATCGTTAAAAAGTCATGGTGAAAAGAAGCCAGGCAAAACATTACGACTACAGATAAGCACCCCAAGTCATGCACCCATATCGTTTACAGAACACTATGTTAAGCCTTTGAGGTTTCAGTCTATAAATAATGTACAAGTGAGGGTCTTATTAGCACCAAAATAACCTTCACTCCAGTGGGCACACCACCAAAAGAACACACCCACAGCTTGGTGCTGTAACTTTCTGCGTGAAACAGCATAACCCCACAGGCACATAACAATGATTAAACATATTTGGATTCCCAAAAAACAAAGTGCATGCTTGAGTAATTACAGCAGGGTGTGTAAAAAACAAACACAAAAGGGAAAGCTGTGTGTGCACACTGCTGGATAAAACTGGATATTTCTCCCCAAAACACAACCTTGATGTTTGTGCAAATATCTACCTTCAATACATCAGTCGGGTTGGCAATGGAGGAGGAGATGACACCAGAGAAAACGCCACATAACACATTGGTCAGCAGAGTCTCATCTGAAAGCAGAGAAGAGTGGGAGGCAGACTGTAACTATGAACCAGCAGCATTTGATACAGTGCATCTGACAGCTTACTTTCACTGCAGCCACTTACAATGAGCTCTAATATGAGAACACGACCAGACATATTTAAATAGGTCACACAGACACACAGCTGTGACCTTCAGGAGGAATGTGTACATGTTGACCGGTGACCATAAACAACAGGTCGCTGTCGTGTGAGAGAGAGAGAGAGACCTACCCTCTGGTCTGTCCACCAGCAGTCTCTTAAAGCTCTGGTATGTGCCAATTTTAATGGTCCCATAGGAGGCCTGGCGCAGCATGGCAGGAGCAATTCTGCAAAAAAAAACAAAAAAACAAATTCTTAAATAAAGTAAAATACTTTACTTTGGTTGCTGAAAACAAAGAAAGTCCTCCAAAGTCACATTGAGAGGTATCTGAAAAGGACTCCTGTGTTTTGTTGTGGAGGCGGAACAATGGCTGAGAACAAAAAAAAAGTCCCAAGAAAAGAGGAAGTGTAAACATTTGACTCAAACGGTGTTCTTATACAGTTAAATGTAGCAGATGTGTGTGTATACGTGTATAACCTATATGTGTATAGATACCACAACATGCAAGTGTGAATAAATCCACTATACCGACCCAGAGTACAGCGCCCGCAGCCCCTCCTCTCTCCCTATCCTGACCATGGCATGGAGCATGCCTCTGTAGCGGATCTCTCGGTACTTGCTGTCGCCCACTTGGCCCTGGACTTGCAGTCTCGTCTTGGCTAGGTCGATTGGAAAGGTCCCTGCAATAGATATGCGTTCTTATAACACTGTAAATCACAATTAGGATTTAAATAATTAACAGTAATCCCGCAGCTGCGCGGCCTCGCGCCTCTCCAAGCATCACTCACCGCACTCCGCCGTCACTGAAGCCAGCCCGCCGAAAACAAAAGGCTTCCAGTTGACGGTGGACATTTTTCCAGTCGAGGACCGACCGAGTCACGATGAGAAGCAGTCCTTGAACAGGCAATGAGACAGAGGGTGTAATGTTAGTCTCTAGCCTTCTTTTAGACGTGCTACGTTTCAGTTTCTGCCGCCGGCGTTTAAGCAGACCAGCCCCACGTCCCTCCTCTCGCCGGCAGACTATGGAAGAAGCCCCGCCCACTTCCTGTCTTCTTTCCAGTCCCCACCCACCGCCTGTTGCCAAGCAACCATGCAGCCTGTGCAAAGATTCCTGCTCTGGGTTTTATATATAAGAAATAAATAACGACATAAATAATAATATTACTTAATGGACCAAGTTGTAAAGGGTAATATAATGAATAAATAAATAAACATAACACGATGATGAAGATTTATCCAGGTCATCTTCACTCAAAAGGTTGAAGTTCCCAACAGACCAAAACCATGCAGACCTGTACACAGTTCACCACACTTCTACCCAGTGAAGTCATAGACAAAGTCATCACCCTGACAGAATGACCACACCTTCTGTCTAGTGCAATGAGATGTTCTGCTGCACCGTGAGACCACCTGGGTCTCCAATTGTGGCCAATCTGGAAGAAGTGGATAGAAAAGCCCTGATGTCCCTTCCTGGAAAGTTTCACAGAGCACATGAACGCAGTGGATCACAATATCAAGTTCACTCAGGACTACAATCTGGCCTTTTTGGACTGCACAGTCCACATTAGGGAGGGCAGAAGACTGAATGTGGACGTGGAACCCACCCACACAGACAAGTACCTGCTTGTTTGACTTTCACCACCCACTGGAACCCTGCAGCACAGAGCAGAAACAATAGTCCTGCTTGTAATCATCAAAAAACTGCAGACAGTACGTATTTACAGTAAATATAACAACCTACTGAACAAGACACCATCATGCAACAAGGATGCTTTTCTAAACTGTAAACATTTGAGATAATATCTAAAACATCGACCTGCCTTTCATGCTTTACACACTACACATCAACATATCTGTTCTGTTTTAGAGCATGCTTTTTCATTATTAAATTTTCTGCTGTCATTCACTCAGACTTAAATCACAGATGTGTGTCAGTATCTGTGAAAAAAGCTGCTGGTCGGGCTGAAATGAATGCACTCATGTAGACACAGGTCTGTGCTGCTCTGTCAGAGGCTGCAGTGACATGTCAGCCTTGCAGCAATCTGGTGAGACTCTCTGTGGCTGCTCAGACTTGGTGAAACATGCACACACATACCATTATGGCACACACCATTTTTTAGTTGTAGTACATTGTTTGCTCCTCTTACATTAATAATTGGGATGAAATTTGTCCATTAGCTTTATTGTTTAGGCACCTTTGTTTGCTACAATGGTGTGATATGTGACCAATATATATATATCTATATATATATATATATATATATATATATAT
>JAVQJX010086727.1:0-10466 GCA_036025115.1 Ambassis agassizii
TGAAATTTAGAAATAAAAAATATCTTTCAATTTTTCCCCAAATGTATTAACTTAAACTTAACACTTATACAACACATGTGCATTTACACAGTTTTTGACATCTGTTTTTAAATGACATAAAGTCTTAGTGACCTATCTACCCACTAAACTCAACTGCACATCCTACATTTTGGTATGAGTCAGGCAGATCTAAGAATAAACATCTGACATGCATTAGTTGCAGCTACAGGCTGATCCCATTGCTCTGCATGCTATTTAAAGGGCTTCTTTTTCTCAGCAGCTCTTATCTGTTCACAGTCTTTTCCTTTCTCAAATCCTCTCCACCTTGCTTTTTCCACATTTTCACATTCCTTCTACATTATTTCTGTTTGTTGGTCTCTTTTGATCATTCCTTTTCCCCTTCAATATGCTTTAAGCCATTCTAGCCTCTGACTAACTACCTTGCTGTGTCATGGAGAGACTTAAGTCATTAACTCCCCAAAAAACCCTAAATTAGTAAAGCTTGTGTTGGTGGGAGTTTTTTTTTATGTGTACAGCATAGCATTTCGTAAGATTTCATTAGAGGAGCAGGACAAAGTGGAAACACTGCACTCTGAATATACCTAACAACATTGTAGTTGAGACTAGGGGGGTGTAGCTGTGAGAGGCAAACATCCAGGACATTTAACAAACAAGTTTGGCTTCATATCTGTTGAAAAGGACATTCCTCTGATGCAGCCGACAGAAATTCCAACAAGCTTAAAAGAAATGTATTTTAAATAACCAAAGAGACATGAAGCTCACTTCCAAAATGGAAAGTAAGAAAGGAAAGAGCAGGATAATGAAAGAATCACACTTACTGAGTACTTTCAGGAAAGTGTGACACTTGCTGAATGTTGGTATGTGAATTCTGTGCTGCAGGACAGGCCTGACTCTATTGCTCCATCATTTTTTGAGCAATGCTCAAAACAACATGGCAGCATGAAACATTACAGCTAATATTGATTTATAGTTTTGTCTCAAATGATTCTAATTTTACACCCATAGCAAAGTCACAAACGCGTGCAAAGAGTGAATATATAGAGTGAGTGATAAACTGTTAAAACTGGTAACATACCACTTTAATGATCACCAGACATTGTTTACAAGGTGTTGCCAGGCTCGTGAGAGTTATAAAAAAACAACAACACCTGAAGCAATAAACAAAATATCTCAGTAGTAGCAAACAGTAGTTTCTGTCTTTCCTTAATTAGCATCACTGCTAAAAAGACTCATTCCATATAAATTCCAAGTTTATCATTTTAGGAGTTATAAAAGACAACAAAAGGACTCTAAATGTATTAAGACGCTTGCTTTATTTGTATTAACTATTAAACACCCCAGACAAATCAATTTAAGACAAAAAAAAAGTTTTACAACGTAATTGTATTTTTTTCTCCACACTGAAAAAGAAAAGGAAAATAACAGATTTAAACTAAAAACGTTAAGATCATTAGAAGTGAGTTGTTCAGACTTACCGGGGGAAAAAACTTTTGACAAAGAGTGATATAAGTCAAAGACTGACCTGAAGTTACTCGCTCATTCCCACCGTTGACGGTTAAGAGCTAACTCCGGCCTGCGCAACGTCAGCTCACGGTTAAAAAGCCGTTACAACTCAAAAACCCACAGCAGTGACTTCAACACTGGCGACCAACTTTTACAGTACGCCGTGATTCAGAGGTTACTGACACACATACACACATACACACGATTTACCGCTGGTCTGTCAAACTTGCCTGGTTTGACTTCCTGTAGTCTTATTTTCAAAATAAAAGCGTTTTCATACGCAATACAGACTGAGTTAGTTGAGCGCTTCAGTGGCGCCATCTCCTGCATATTTGTTGTACTGCACCCCCTACGAACGACGCACAAATGTAAAAAGATAACATATAAAGCAGATTAGCCAGCCATGGCAGTTTTGACCTGTCCCTTTTGTACAACAAATAATCATTTATGAATGACTATGAAAGACTATTATGATTATGAATTACGAATGCAAAAAGAAACACGCGTAAACACGCATATACAGATGGGGATGAGATTACATAAGGTTTGAGTTGTTCTAAAGCTGATGCTGATCTAAATTGATGACAGATGCATTTAGATGTGACCTACACGATAAGTTGACCAATAGCCAGCCGTGATCGTATAGTGGTTAGTACTCTGCGTTGTGGCCGCAGCAACCCCGGTTCGAATCCGGGTCACGGCAGTCTTCGTCTTTTTAATACCTTTTGCACATCAATGACATATAATGCAACATGCAGCAAGTAAAACCAGTTCATCCTTGCTCCCTTAAGAAACTAATGGCATGGCTGACATTTGCACCCAAATCATACTTTAGTCAATTTTAAGTAAGTTTCAATCATTTGTGCGCAATCAATGCACATAAGAAAAAAGAAACATGAATAAAATGCCTCCTGATGTCAGAACTCAATGTTACTTCACGAAGAATACATAAAAAACTGCTTAGGCATGTTATACAACGGTGGTGATAACTACGTTGCCAGACTGTGAACCAGCAAGGGAGATGGTGAGCCGTGATCGTATAGAGGTTAGTACTCTGCGTTGTGGCCGCAGCAACCCCGGTTCGAATCCGGGTCACGGCAGTCTCCTGCAAAGGTGACATTTTTACAGACGAGTGACATCGGTAAATACAGTTCTTAACATAGCATCAAGTCAGAAGAGATCCCTTAATTTATCATATGGGCTCAACTCATCATCAGCAAACTAGAGAAAAAAAAGCTTCCACACCATTTACTGCCTTAGTGTACCCAGGCCTTTATGTACATTTATACATCAAAACATTAACTTAAAAACATACACTGAAGTGGCCACCAGGTGACGTCTTTACACACTGTGTGAGTTGTTCCGTTTACGTTATTCACGCACTGTTTACTCAGTGACGTCTGCAGATTTGAGTTCATACAAAAAAAACATTTAAGTAACCAACATTCACCAGGTGCAATATTAAAGTAGTGTACATTACTGATTAAAACATCCATAATCGATAATCCAGTAATCAATTTATATATAGACTAGCCCACATAACTTTGGATTGTTGAACATACTAGATTTCAGTTATGTAGTATAATTTAATACAAATTTAAGGCACTTTAAATGACCATTTTAATTGTTCGGCAACTCTCCACTTTGTCTACATAAAGGGACCTTTACTTTTTAGTACACTACATAATGTGTGTGAATGAAAAATGCATTCACTTCATGTAAAGTGCTTTGGGTGCCTTGAAAAGCGCTATATAAGATCAATGCATTATTATTATTATTATTATTATTATTATTATTATTAAAATACAGTCAATTGCATCTATGTCTGCTATAATATTTGAAAACTATAGTCAGGTTTGATTTCACTTTTCAACCTCCTCCTAAGTTTGTTTCATCAATATGAACAGTACACTGTAGTATAGTATCATAGAAGTGTCTACACATCCATTCATTCAAGGGCTGCAGCTTTCTGTGCCTGAGGCCAGGCTTTTCCCCTCTCTCTCTCTCTCTCTCTCTCTCTCTCTCTCTCTCTCTCTCTCTCTCTCTCGCTGCAGCAGCCATATTGGAATGCTGGATGTGGAGGAGGAGGAGGGGGGAAGCAGGAACAGGCGACGAGAGGGAGAGAGAAGGGGAGATAGGCAGGAGCGAAAAAACACTCTCTAACTACTCCAAGCTCTACAAGTGAATTATCGGATTATTTATCGACTGCTAACCACTCCTCCTGCCGGTAAACTCATCACAAAACCTCTTGGACGTCACCTGGAACAACTCAACGTGAGTGATGTTGGGTTTTTGGGGGATTATTTCAACAGCTAAAAGAAATTATGGGATGCAGTTCGTTCGTCCTGTCTGCCACAGCCGTTAGAAGCAGTTTCCTCTCCCAAATATTTGGGTAAATGTTGTCCAGATTAATTGGTAAACAGTAAGAATAATTTAGCAGCACCTCAGCCATGAACGTAGTTCTCCTTTGAATAACTTGGAATAGTTGAAAAGAAGGTGGTGACCTACTGCCACAAAACTCGTCGCCACAGTCACATGGAGTGAATGGGGAGGAACGTTAGTTTACGGTAAATAAGTGCACCGGATTAACCTACATTTATCCTTCAATCTGCCCCAAGTATTTCTGTTCCCCGTCTCATGGATCTATGGCTGTTCGGTTACCTTGATTGTCTTCCCCAGCAAACTTACTGAACTCTTACCTTTATGGAACCCATTCACTTCCTCCTCTACATTTGATTTGAAGACATTCTGTGTAATCGGCCCAGGTATGTATGATTACTGGCCACAAGACTGATTTAATCAGATGTGTATTTTTGATATGATAGTCTGCACTTTCTCATTTTGCTGTTTAGCTAATACAGTAGATCAGGGACTAAACATCCTACAGAATTTAATTCAGACAAGTCAGAGCTCAAGCAGTCTGTTTATTCATTGCTCCCCTTCACCACCTATTCATTTCTTCTCAGTTGTCAGATACGTGTATTTCATTCATACATACATTGTTGCATGTAGGAGCACCTTAAAGATTGTAAATAAAATACACCTTAAAGGCTCAAAATAAAGAAAAAAAAATACGTTCATTAATTAGTGACAGACTTCATATGTGTGCAAGGAAGCATCCTGCTCATCAGCTTATTCTTTTTAATTGATATGGTGAGGTATGTATAAAGGCTCATATTGGCTTGGGAACAATATGGAAACCAACATATCCATTGAGTAGCTGTGACATTAGCGAGCAAGCAAGAGGAGGTTAGCCAGCTTCCTGACGTTGGCTACTTTATAACATTACATGGTAAATTCAGCAAATGACAAACTTGTTAATTAAAAGTAATATAAGTGTGTATGTCTTCAACATTTTGTGTTTAAAACTTGCTCACCTAGATCATTTGAACAGTAACAATTTGCTTTAATGCTTTGTTGCAAATGACATTTTGTTAATGTATAAACGTACAGTGTGAAATTGGAAGTAGGATTCTCTATGTTTTCCCAAGAGTCAACGAGCTGTGCTGCTGAGCTTGGGTTGTCTCTACTTCATATTCCAGATGCAAGAAAATGCTAATGAATTGCAGTACCCTGAGGCCACTGAGGCTTCAGACCTACAGTGTACTAATAGGGGTGCAGTCCTGCATGCCTACATTTTCAATTCTGAAGTGTTGGTTTGTATACTAATGTGATCCAGGACTATATGTTGAGGTACTCAAAATTATATTACTGTCAAGCAGTTTTTGGTGGTTTGCAGTAAATTCCTGTCATGTGATGAACCTCTATCTGCAGACCAGATACGTTTTTGCAGGATGACATCCTGCATGCTCTGCTTAAGTCACAGTTAGTCAGGCTTAAGTCAGGTTAGAAAGGGAGTTGGCCCGATTTTATTTACATAGAAATACATCCAATTCGTGACTCTTTGAAGCTTGTGGTGGTGGAGCACAGCCGCTACTAATTTGGCTTCATGAATGCAGCATAATCCATTATCTGATGTAGAAACATGTCATTACATTCTTTGTGTGAAACATGGAAAACAAAGTTGTATTTTTCAGACATACTGTATGTTATGTGGCACTGGGAAATTCCATTTTATACTACTCATGCTTTTAGTGTTTCCCTGTGCTGTAGAGTTGTTACTGTGATAGATGTCAGTTGGTTGGTAGAAACAAATCAGAGAGAAAATAATAATAATGTAAATATCTACACCTTTCTGACTCAACTGTTCCTGTGGCTGGTCTACAGCAGGCTAATACAGGCGTGGCAGTGGTCTGTGTGTGTGTGTGTAAATTGCAGAGCAGTGCAGGAGGCCTGTATTTATAGAAGCACTTGACTACACTCAGAGATCTTACAGGAGCCGTCCACTACACGGCAGAGAACGGTTTCTGTTTCTTTCCTACAAGGTTGTGCTCACTTTTGGTCCGTTTTGTCCTTTTTATTTTTCTGTTCTGTTCCGTTATCTACTCTGACCCAATTGTAACAAAGCCAGGAGTGTATTGTGTCAGTGTGTGGTATGACTCGTAATGACTCTAATCAGTGATAGTCACTGCAGACACATACTGTGTGTGCAAAGGTATGTAGAGGTCCTGAATAAGAGAGTGCGTGTGTGTCATGAGGAGTTCATGATACCTAATGAAGTAATTTGTCTGGAGGGAAGAATGCAACTCTAAACTTGTTTCTCTGCAGTTTTCTATGCTGCTTTAATAAGTTGTGTGCCATATCTTTGGCATAAACTGTGGCTGTGTTTGTCCAGTGTACCTAATGTGTAAATAGCCAGTTCTGTGGAGGTCTACACTGTTTTCTCACATCCTTCACAGATCTGTGTTTGCTATTTGAAAACTTACCACAGGAAGGGAAAAAAAATCATGAATGGACAGTCTAACTGAGCAACCGTTCTTTGTTCAGCACCATAACATCTTTTGCAAGTATGACTAACCCAGTGTGTATGTGTATGTTTGTGCTGGTGTGCGAGCGTGTACTTAATCTATAAATTCAGCTTCCATCGTCTGTGGAACGTATTCCCCTGTATCCTGCATGTGGTTTCAGCTGTGAAGGAAAAGGAGTGTGGGTGTTTTCAGCATTTTGCAGACAAGCGAACATCCCTTCCCATTGCATCTGTATTGGCTGCAATCAGGAAGCAGACCCCACACCCCTCTATGGACATACACACACTCAGAGCACTTATTGTACATCCTAAAACATGCTGTGTCCCTCAGGAGCTCAAAGGAAAACGCCTTCTTCCTCTCAGCAGCAGCAGCAATACTCAGGCATCTCCTGGTGTGTTTATGTGTGTGTTGGTATGTGTGTCTTTTTGTGTGCTTGTTAGTGTGTTGATGACTATGATTACCCAAGATAAGTTGGATCAGCAGTATCTCTGTTTTGTCTGTTTAAATTATCTTTGTTCTCCTTTAAAAGTTGGATTAGAAAAAAAATCCATGTGCGGTCTTGTGGTTACATTTATATGTTTGCTAACTGAAGTTGAATTATGAATTCTGCAGGATTGACATGGATGAACATCTGCATTTGTAAAGATGTGTGTATCTTATATTTGTTGATTCGGCAGGAAAGTGACCTTAAACTGTAACATTATTCGTTTACAGAGTTCCATAAATAAGTACAATTATCCAAAAGTATGAATAAACAGCTTTGATGTTTTCCCAAAGAGCTTTTTCACCCTGTTGCAGAGATATCCACTAAAGATACCATGCTATATGCTCTCAGATAAGGGAGAGTCAGTATGAAGCCCTTAGTCTCAATATGAGTGGAAGAAGTTGTCTTGATTTCTTTTCTACATCCAGTATTTCAAACTTTTTGTCAATGGTATTGATGGTGGTGTTGTCAATGAATGAAACGGTGAGAGTAGCATTGGCTGTAGTTTTGGGTCTGAGTGACCATTGGAGAGCAAGATTAATGGAGGAGCTGACAGGCTAGGAATGACATTTAGCAAAGCAGGCACCACCGTTTCATTCATTGAGTCATTAGTTCCCAATGGTGGACAGTGTTTGTAATGTATTGTTACTTTGTCAGCTGTCAAAGTTCTCTTGCATCCTTCATTTTATTTCATAACCTGAAACTGTGTGCAGACTCTGTGCAAGTTGGATCACCCAGATGCCAGGCGACTGTATTTTGTTTCTGCAGCAGATGGGGTGATAAAACAGTACGTATTCAGTGCTAAGAGAGCACGCTAGCAGGATACTACAGAAGTTTGAGTATTTTGTGTGTGTATGTGTGAGCATGCACATCAGTACGCAGTGTAATGTTCTCGCTACATGAACTGAAATGTGCTACAATGGCAGGAAATGACATCATAGTTAATGACTCGTCCCTCCTTGGGGCATGCACACAGAAGGACGGACACACACACACACACACTCTTGTGTGAGCTACCTTCACGCAGGTCATTGGTGCAGCATGTCAGCTAGTGATGAATGAAACTCAAACAGTGATTCCCTGGTGCAAAGATGTGTCTGTGTGCACATAAGAAGCAGTGCGCCTTCTTTAAATGCAACAATATGACAGTGTTGATTCTCTTGTCCCTTTTGTTTTTCTCTAAGCAGTCTAGTGGAGAACAATTAAAACCACAGACATTATAAATGAGTTGCCCCTCTCCCACTGTTTGTGCGTGCCATGTTTGAGTGGACAGTCAGCGTAATTACATTGCAATGAGTCAGAGAGGGAGAGAAAGAAGTAATTGTTGGGCTTTGTCATATAGACACAGGCAGAAAAGATGTGGGAGGAGGAGAAAGCTGGGTGGAGAAAAGACAAAGAATGTTTTCTATACGTGTGTTTTATCTGCAGTATGTTTACAAGTAGGAATTGTTCAGAAATGAATGAAACTGTTAATCAGTAGGGTTCTCTTACCTCCTGTTTGTTAATGAATAGACTTGTCTTTCTGATAGGTGTAAAGATAACTCGCTCATTCAGCCTTCGAGCAGAGGTATGTTATTAACCAACATAAGCATATTATAAACTGTTTATACTTTAAAAAATTGTGTTCTCACAGCTTTAAACAATAACTCCATTGTGTATATCAGAAGAGCAGTGTGTCCTTTTTATTTCATCTACACACAGAAGGTCATATGGACAGTTACACAACAGAATAAAGCTGAGAGATTGACAATAAAAAAAAAAGATAAGGTATACAAGTGACCCTGAGTTTGGACATGACATGAATCTGTAGTACAGATTTGATTTTCTTTCTGACATACATATCAGGGTTTACACCATGTACCAAAAGTATAGAATGTCTGGTTTCCAGGTTAACCTGCCCACAAATGCCAAATGTTGCACAATTCGGGTATTTTTTTTAAGAGTGTAAGAGGCAAGAAAGAATAAGACCAAAGCAGTCATCAGTGTCTGTTTGGCCAATCATATGACCTCATGTCTTTTTCTCAGTCCATGCACAGTCACAGACACACAAACACTCTGCACCCACAGAAACAAAAAGCACACACACAGACATAACAGATTGCAGTGAGAAGCACACAGTGATCAACAGTGAAACACCTGGACACAAGCCATAGGTATGACATCACACCCACAGAGACTGGTGTACTGAGGCAAATGTGGGCATAATGCCACAGTGTCTGTCTGTGTGTCAATGTATATGTGTCTGTCTGTGTGATTACTCACCAGCAGACGGACTTCACTGTGAACAAAGGTTCATAGAAGAATTGTTTTGAGGCTTTCTCTGGAAAGATGTATTGAGTTCAAAGAGAGTTCAGTTGATGAGTGTTTTTTTTCTTTTTCCAGTATCACCAGCAACGTTAACTGTAAAGTTGTGTGATGTGTTGAACTATCAAGTACAACGTGTGAAGGGAAATGGTATAAATGATTTTGTTGTCTAGATTAAGTATTGCAGGCAGACCAGTTGTAAACATATAGAGAATCACACAGATTTTCCACTAGGGGGAGATGCTATCTCACCATCTCATATAGGGATGCTCGCATTGAGAGAGGTTGCCAGTTGTAGGGGCAGAGCTTACATCCACCTTCTAAATGAGAGTCACAGCAGGGTCTGTGTGTATGTGTGACATCTTGGCCTAGTAATCCAGTGGCCCATTAATCTGCTTTACTCTTGAGCAACTCCTGCCTTGTCTAGCTGCCTGGTTGTGTGTTTAGTTGCATTTTGCATTAAAAAGGGAGAGAAAACATCATTGATTCTGTTGAGTTTCCATTTTGATAAATAATATTGTGAATGTAATATAACTGGGAATCAATTAAAATCAAGGTTTCATAATCAACAAGGTTTAAGGACAACAAATTTCATGTACTCTCTGCTGACCAAGCATGTTGTATATGTCCTTACAAAAGTATGACAATTTTTACACATGGTAAAATACATTTGGCCTCACTGTTCTAATTTATTATTTAGTTTTTCATTAGATTTTAGATCATTTGTTCTTGATGTATTCAATAACAATTTATGCTCATAAGGTGGGTAAACACTAAATTAAGTGGGGGTTGAGTTTATTCCCCTCTTGTTCTCTCCATGCATTTTGATTAAATTATGATTGGATTAAATGTGTAAAGTCAGTGGAACAATTGACTGACAGTCCCAGTGTCTTAGATCTTTTTTTTTCTTCCAAAGATGGATGATTTCTGTGGGACAGTGCTGAGTCGTGAACATCACATTATGACTAATTGAGCAGCTCCTCAGGGGGGCGTTTGTGTCGTTGAAGCAGAATAGCCAAAGGCAACACACACGGATGCTCAGTGTTTAAAGACTGGCTCCCTCTTTTTGTTATGTCATTTTCAGCTGTGTCTTTGGGTGACACTTTTTAGTTTGTCAGATTTATTGTAGTATTCCACTGTTATTTGTCATTTTGTTCCTCTTTCATCACACTTCTCTTCTAGCAGTTGTTACATCATTTCTTTCCATCTCAAGTCTTTCCCTCCTCACTTGCTTTTCCTGTGTCTTATAAACCCCCGGGCGGCGGCGGGGGCGGGGCGGGGGGGGG
>JAVQJX010086751.1:0-10928 GCA_036025115.1 Ambassis agassizii
AAATTGATCTAAAATCTAATAATCATTGCCTTGATGGATGTCCAAAATGTGTTTTTTTTTTTTGTGTGTGTACAACATATGTCCGTCCACTCTACCACTATGGCACATGCCTTATTTAATCTGTAAATATGTGATTAATGATGGCATACAAGTGGATCTGGATAACATTCCCCAATAAAATAACAAAGGTCTTCCAGTATTGCACAATTCTCACAAGTCTCACAATTCAAACAGCCACACTTTTTTTCCATGTTGCATATAAATATAATTTATTATTAGTCTTAAAAATTCTTTCTTACACTTTGTACAATAACTTGACAGATGAAATGCAAGCTGTTGCGAGGAACATCGTGAGTGCCAGAAACAGACACAGCTACATTCTCACTATACACAATAATAATCATGAAGCTGAAGAACAACTCGGGAATGCAAAGACTAGCCTACTAAGAATGTAAAGATTGTTTCAAAAGGATGCAAAGTTTGCATAGACGGCTTTACAAAAAAACAAAAAAAAAAAACTGGACAACTGCCATTCAAAAAATAAAATAACCAACAAACACTTGAACAGTCACAAGTGCTGCTGCATCAAAGGAATGTTGCATTTACAGCTATCACTAATGTGTATTCACAGAATTAGTGTCATCGTAATATTGATGGCTTCTTTCATTAATGTACAAACATCAAAGTTAAAGTCTCCATTACCCTCCAAGAAGACAGATGACTGATAAACACATGGAATGACACAATATTTAGATGATCACCTTCTGTTTTCAATTAAACCTCAAACATTGTCAATTATTTGGTAAAAAGCAGTTGTCTTCAGTTGCATTGGTACTACAAAAATATACTTGTGTTGATTCCCTTTTCAATAGTTTTTTCTTCTGCTCTCTGCCTGGATCGTGTAGATGTCATCATCTTCAACAACCTACAAATCATCACCATCTGTCATTTTATTCAGTGTGGGAAAACTGTCTTGATCATTCCGTTTTGGGTGTAACTAGCCAAATGATCGGTCAAAACATGTAAATTAAAGAAAAATCACCTAAAAATCATGTAAAAGAAACACACTAAACAAAAAAATTATATATACCAAGACTATTGATATTAATTACAACAGTGACACTTGTCATTGCAAAATTATCACAGATTTCCTTCCATAGTTGTAAATGTGGCTGACCGAACGACTTGTTATAGCACTAAGTGTCCACCAGATGGTGCTGTGATATAGCAAAATGTAATTTGAAGAAAAAACTGAGAAGACACTGCAAAGTATTTAATAACAAGCAGAAGAAAGTACAAAAAAAGATATGTATAAATAGGCATATTATTAAATACTATGTTATCACAGAACACATACTTGTCCATGGAGTTGCTATGGAGACTGTTTTTAGAGAACAAGAGATGCTTCCTCTGTTCTTCCTCCTTTGACCTCTGATAATGTGTCACTAGCTCTTGTATACAGTGATCCACATCCACATCTGCACAGTCCATCCAAATAATTGGACAGCTGTTTCCAAGGAAACCAGAGCCAAAAATATCAAGTTGTACCAGAGAGAGCGAGAGAGGGGGGAGAGAAAGAAAGAGAGAGAGAGAGAAGGATGGAGGGATGGAGCGAGAGAGAGAGAGAGAGAGAAGGAGGAACGAACAGCCAGAGAAATGACTGGCAGAGATTCTTGTTTACTTTCCAAGTTTTTACACCCTTTGTTGCCAATGTTTAACTGGGTCATGGCTGAGTAGACCTAGCTGTTTCTTGTATTTTTTCTTAAGAGTGTACACTCAGGCAACGTCTGTGAATGTGTACGTGCATTTGTCAAAAGACTCTCTCCTACGTTTGGTGGAGAGTGTCGGTGGTCCACCCTCTCTTATTTTCTTTGTGAATGTCATCTTCCTTCCTGGAATGTCACATTTCCTGATGGGGGCAGATGTCAGTGCTCAGTCACAGCAGGAACAAGGCTGTCATGGCGTCCCATCTCCTCCAGCACCTGGGCAAGGCGGCTGAGGTTGCCATCAGGAAAATGTTGGGCCTCCCACAAGTCCAGGATCACTCCTGTAGGACTGGACTTAGTGGCAAAGTAGTTCAGATACCTAAATGAGCGATAAAAAAACAAAGAAATGTGCGTTAGAAAATGAGGTATATGTGTAACACACAGATGAATTAAAACACTTGGATAATGAAAATAAAAATGTTGATTGCATCAAAATCTACTGTATACTAGATTTCCTTCTCACTCATTTTTTATTCTCTGTATTTTATTAGAAAAATGTGTTTATCATTGTGGTACGCTGTGAATGAATCCCTGGTTTGACTCTCCTCCCTGCACTCTTCTTCCTTTACGCTCACTCTGTCAGTGGTCCCGTCAATCTGCAGCTGCTGTCTGTGATAAGGCCGCCCTGCTGAGCTGGGACCTTATAAATGGACGTGCACTGTAACTCCATCTCACTCACACACACACAGAGGACTATCAAAGACACATGGGTGACGTTTTGAAAAGAGGAGCCTCATTCTATCTTCATCTCTCGCTCTCTCTGTCTCTCTCAGTTCGCTCCAGCTCAATTAATCTCAATTCAGCTGATGCTTATCAAAATGAGTCACATTCTCACAGAACAATCATGATTGAAATTAAAAATAGATTGAGAATTTTGTTTCTCATTGATGTCTACTTCGACTAAAAAATTATCTGCCAATTAAAATACACAGCAGCTTTTTTGTTGGGATTAATTACCCAGTTTAAAAATTAGTTTGCAGACAGACCATTCCTGTAGCCAGACTGTGGCCTAGATGAGAGCCTCACTCCTTTCCTCTCTTGGGCTGCAGCCCTTTCCGTCTACACACCTGTCAAGGTTAAGTTTGTGGGCCAACATCCTCCAGTCATTGCCTCTGGTCTGTGGTGCATCCAGGCTGCCACACAACTTCTGTCGAATAGAAACGGGAATACGAAAGGCATTTGGGCCGACCAGTGTCGTAATGTTACTGGCAGGGTCCAACAGAGACGTGTCGATGCTCTGGGAATCCTGCATAGAGAGAACACGAAAGGATGAAGGTGACATACGGACTATGTGATACATTAATGTAGTTCATATGTAGTAGCACAGAAAAATAGATTTTTCTAGGTCCCATAAAAAAATGAAAATCATCATTCATCAGCAACCTTTTAGTGATGCAGGCCAAGTTGCAAATACATTGTATGTGGAGAATAAAATGCAAAAAGGCTACAGAAACCAGACCAAGACCCAGAGACAAATGAAGCAAGGCCAGGCAGGAACACAGCTCTGCACCACATGTACTGTAATTCATCTCATTACTGAGCACAAAGCCGAGCGGCCCTTCATTCCTCAAGCTGTATTCTCCTGGCCAGATGGCCTTTGTAAAGCAAGTACAGCATGACTGGAGGGTGATTATCCTCCTCTGCTCCCTTCTTGTCTGCAATGGCCTGTCATAAGCAAAACTATATGAAGGCAGCAAGGTTGAGACTCCCTGTCTTCCATCCTGCCACTTTCTGAGAGCATGCCAAACAAGAGAGAGAATTGGAAGTAAAAGTGTCTCACTGAGAGGACAATAAAGACAGGAAGGTAGAGCGGGGAAGTCACCACTGCTATGGATGCAAAGTTTCAGCAAGAAAGTTGTTGAAATGTCTTTAGGTTTCAAAATCTTATAATTTAAGTTAGCTATAGTAAATGGTGGTCGGCAAGCTCCCAGATTAGAGCAAAGCAATACAATCCAACCTAAAAAAAAAAAAAAGTTCACAGCCCACTGTATTGAGAACATTGTAACACCTTAACTTGTTATCTTGCTGACTTTAAAGCCACATGAAACCAGGCACAGTTGATAAAAATACACATTTTACCCTCAAGAACATGTGGGTTTCTTTTTATCTGTATTTATCTGGATCAAATGTTAAAACACCATGGACCACCAAACTCCTGCATTCTGTTTATAAGATGTAGAATAACAAACAAGATAACAAAACCCCAGCTGGCAGCACCTACTGACACCATTCACAGCAGGTCATTTCCCATATTGTTGCCCCTCTCTCCTGTCTATTTCTCTAAACGGGAGCTGTGCAAACTTTCCTGTAGCTTATGCACTGACTTCAAATCTATATATTTATGGCTATATTTAAGTATGAAGTCCCACCTCTGACAGTGTTGTGTCCAGCTGAAAAATCTGTCCCTCTCCTTCCACTTGACGTACACATATCTTACAAACCAGATCCACTGTGCTGATGGAGAAACGCTCCAGCGTAAAGCAACAGTGGAGGTTCCTCTGTGAGCCACTCCATACTTGCTGAAAACAAAGTTCCTGCAGAGAAGACAGAGGTCTCACTTTAAAGTCACAAAACATGAGATTCCACTTATATTTTTTTCCTTAGAGGACATTGTTTACCTGGTACTTGGCTAGTAGTTTGCTCTTCCACAATGTGTGGGGAACATCATGGATGGAGAGTCTCAGGTTGTGGGTGCTGTCTTTAAAGTTGAGAGTCTTTGGTTCATCTAACAATTTCCCACCCATCTGCTTCTCCATCTGTAGCACTTCCTGAATAAACAAAAACATTTGTACAGAGATGATCATGCACCTCAGCTTTGGTGCTGATATGAATGGTTTGTTGGCTAACAAAAAAAAAAAAAAAAAAAAAAATACAAGGAAATGTAGTATACTCATTACATTCATCCTTTATGAGCATGAATGTTGACCTGCCAATCAGCAACCAAGTTCAATGTCCTTGTAGCAGGATCACTATCACTTCTCATTACCTATTCTCAAACTTAATAACACTGTTCAATATCCCCCTCAGTACAATAATCCTTCCTTATCTTTCCTCCATGTAGGTGCATGCAGGTATTAAACAGAATCGAGGTGATGAGACAACAGTGGAGTAGGGGGATAAATGTGGCTTATTTTGTGTTGGTGCAGCAGCAACGTCTTTCTAAGAGCGCGATTCAAATGCAAGCGCTCATCATCCCCTTATTGTGACACACCAACACAAAGATTTCTCATTCTGCCTCCCACAACTCATCTGCCGCCTGTACCCACGCATAAACAATTCAGTCAAAATGAAAAACTTACAAATATCATTAAGGCTTCCAAACACATTTAATTTCTGCTACATAATAAGAAGAGAAGAAGAAATAAAATGCACGCACAGCCTGCTGCTCCTTTTTACCTTGAGTGCATCCTGTGTGTCATCCAGGCAGTAGACTCTGATATGATACTCCATGGCAGGGCAGGTGACAGGACCAAAGATGGCTAGTTTTAGGCGCTTGGTGGTGGAAGCGCTGAGAGATTGACCCACGAGGCAGTAGGTACCCAGCGTCTCTGTCAGGATGTGGCAAGCCTCATCATCCATTTGGATGTAGCAGGGTGTGGTGAAGTTTTCTTCTCCTACAACCACCACGTCCTACAACAAAGAGAAGAAAAAAGAAAAGATGTTTGATTGTAAGATGAAAAAAATACAGAAATATCAAAAGTTTTCCTACACCACTGCTGTAAAAGATTAAAATGTACTGGACATGTTTCTTATTTTTATCTGTGGGCAAGTAAGGATAAAGTCTTGCTGTAATTATGAAGAAAAACACTCACTGCCCTTGACAATGTTTTCCGCATGTACCTTCATGCAATTTCATTCCTGTCAACAGAATTTATCCATACAAAAGGATCAATTTTTTCATTCAATAAGAGGCAGACAAATTTCTAATTTTACTTACTCTGAAGTCAGTTGATGAATTAACTACTTTTATGTGATACTTCTTCTAATGAGTGATGAAATAAATTCAAAGAAGGATTATTTGTATGCTATATTTGCAAGGTAGTCTGTATATTACATATTTTGCATGACATTTTCAGTAAAGTAAAATTAAGGCCATGGACTTCTAAACAAACAGTGTCAAAAAATGACCATCTGTAATTAACCTACAATACTGTATATCTATGTTTTTTGCGATCCTCTGTGTTTCTGCCTTTTCATCTCTCTTGATCTTTCTCTGTCATTTTGTCTCTAATCCAAACACTCCTGTGAGCTGCACACTGGCATTAATTCAGCCTATTATGAGAGACAGAAGAGGAATTACAGCATTTTATTGTGAGCAAGGCTGTTAAACAGCAGTATTATGGCTCATCATTAGACTCTTTAACTGCTCCTGTGGGATGGTATTGGTGCCTCCTTATTGGGGGATAATTAGAACACACTGGAAAAATGGGTTTCTGCTTCATATATATACAGTATGTGAAAACAATCAAATGTGCAGACACGCATAGATTTTAATTTATTCACAAACTGCATTTTTCATTTATTTTCTTGGCATCAGAGGATTTTTGTAGGAGAGTTACTGAAGCAGAAAGACCCACATGTTCCTCATTATATGACCACGCTACACGTTTTCTCAGTGACACTGTGTGAATACATATATGTGTGTGGGGGGTGTGTGCCTTGTGGAGAAGTGTGCTCTGTCCTGGATACCTAGGAAACTGATTATTCTCAATATAAACATCTGTGAATTACTTCTTTAGAGGAGCTCATCTCTCCTGTTTCTACGGCAGTGATGAAAACGCGTCTTGACAGGGCATGTCATATAAAGCAATATTTCTCTCACACAGCGCAGACGCTGGCCTCAGTGTGGGAAAGGAAACTCATATAAAGGAAGCTGCAGTCACCTTACATATTACCATCTGCATGTCTGACAGGTCAGAGATTAGAGTAATCAATAGTTATTTCTTCTTCAAAAAAAAAATACTCAGTTTACACTGAGCTTTTATTGGATGACATTTATTGACACTTAAAAGACAGAGGAAAAGATGCTAATAATTGCTTACATGATTTGCCACCAGAATTATGTAGTTGATAGATATGTGTGAATGACCATTGTGCTATTTCTAACAAGTTAATGTCTAGCAAGCAGCTTGTGTGATGAGGGGGAATCGAAGTCTGCCTACAAATAATCTTTGTAATTGTGCCATTTGTATGTGTGTGTGAGATGAAGAGTGCAACAGGGAGGAAGAAAAGAATAACCAGCACTAACACAGGTGAAGCCTGCAAGCACAGTGCTTCTAAAAACAGCACACAAATGAAAATATGCCTTCTTAAAGCATCTGAGTAAAAAGACAGCTTTTACTATTACATCACCTGGTTGTAGCAGAGCATTGAGCTACGCAAACAAAACGTGAAGCTGATTCCATTCATCTCATCCATGCTGTTGAGTGTCGCCACTCTATACAGGATATCATCGTTTAATTTTTTACAATACTACTTTATTTTGCTCTACACTATTATGGATTTCATTGTGGGTTCTGTAATGGATACATTCAATCTGTGAATCTTATTCCACACTTCATTTCAATGTCTCAAGAGACTGTCAAATGCACAATCTCTAGCACAGCCATAGCAACAGTCGTCTGCAACACAGTTTTGAATCCACACATCTCACCTCCCACTGGCTCTGCTGTGACTGGCTCTTCAGCTGGATCAGCCAGTCCTGTTGGCCGTCGCACACAGCACAATGGTGCATGGTAATGATGACAGGCCGAGTCAACAGGGCCCCGGGGGGCCCACAGCTCACCACAGGGCTCAGCACTGTTTGGCCATCTTCCACCGAGGGCCTGGATGTGAACAGGTAGTAAAATACACACTGTTTAGAGAAATGTGACAGCAGTCTCTGTGTATGTGTGACACAGTGGAGCTGACAAGAATAAGGACAGCTCTGGGGTGTTGATGTGGCGGGCAGCACAGTGTACCTCAGGTTGTCCTTTCTCTGAACCGTCACATACATCTCATACACTCTGCCCTGAGGAATGGCCCCTGCTGGAATTAGCAGGCTCACCCCTAGGAAGCACAGAAAAAGACAGACACACATTTAAAACAGTCATATTAGAGCTGGCAGTTGTCAGGTAGACCAGATAATAATATGATAACAATTTGTACTGACAATGCAGGGCAAAGACATGAATAACTACATGGACATGCAATGCCAAGTAGAATTGAGCAAGCACTTGTTTATCAATGATTTCTTGTTAGTTTTATGTCAGACTCACACCAGTCGAGTATTAGCATTGCATGTTGTTGCAGTAACAACTGTGCAACTCATAAAACCTTCTCATGATTTTTTTTTTTTGCTTCATTTAATACACTGACCCAAAATCCACATTAAAAAGGTTGTCAATTTTACATATGACCATCTTAGACCAGTTGAAGACTTGAAGTCATATAGTTATAATTATAGTGTTCTTTTGTGGCACCAGAAAGTGATGTGACATTTCATTTCTAAAATCAATGATCTCTCTACTCTTCATAGCATTCCCATATTGCTGCAGCCAGCATGATTTACATTTCCATCTCAGATTGATTTGATATGATGTTCTGTCCTATGTGTTTTTTAGGGACCCTATCCCCCAAATTCCCTCATGCATACACACACACCAACAAACACACACAGTCTCTCTCCTTCTGGAAGGAGTTTCTCAGATAGCTCATTGATTTCCCATGTCCTTGTACTGAACTTTTCAAAAGGTGACAGACAGCTCCTTTAGCTAGCTAGCAAGGCAATCACAACTCTGCACAGTCTTCTGCCTCACAGCAACGCTTCAAAGAGATGGGAAATGCTTTTTTAAGATGCAAAATACCAAACAGACACACAGACAGTGCCACAAAATATTTCATTACCCAGACTCACAAACAGATCAAATATCAAATGTGCTTCTTCCCTCACCCTCTGCCTATGTAACATGATGAGGTGGCTGAGAACAACAACAGCTGAGAACATTTTGCAGGTATCAAAACCTAAAATGAAAAACCTAAGAAATGTGAGATGTCTGTGTATATCCTTTAATGTCACTGCTAGTTTGTCTATGCCTGTCAACAGGCATCTGTAGCATGTTACAAACAGCCTCTGTGTGTTTGAAGTGAGGACAACATTGCATGTAGACTGCCAGAAACAATATACTTCTACTTTAGTACTTCTAGTGCACACACCTAAGGTATCAATCAGCTCTCACTGATAGGTTGCATATGTTCTTCATGCACAACACGAAATGTACTGCAAACATTTTTGAAATTTAAAAATCTTTTATTCCTGAAGAACCACTGAATCTAAATAAATCTACCAATTCCAGAGCATGAGCTAACCTTTAGCATAAAATGTGCCAAATACTTTCCTGACCAGACACAGCAACTTCCTGCAGTCTTTTCACCACAGTGAGAGTGCCAGACAACCAGCAAAAACACCAGGAAGTTACTGCTATTGAAGCTCTCATTTTATGGGAGATTTTATGGGGGATGATGAGTTCACCAGTACATTAAGAGTGAAACAAGAGGACAGGGAGAGAAAAGCTCTGATATTATAATATCCGATATAATCTATCAGTCTGTGGAGAAAAGTTAGCTCCAATCAAAAGTCTCAAAAGACAGCTAACTTTGTTCTTTAATACTGTACACCTAACGTCCTGTCATTATGTGGTACAGTACCTGAATTGGGCACAATCAGGTGTCCTCCCTGTGAGCTGAAAGAGCCGAGGGCTGTGCAGGATGGATCTCTGGTGCGGAGCAACGTCTGGGTCTGTGTGCGGCGCCCCATCGTGCTGTCACTATTGTCCAGCAGGCAGTGCGGCAGCTTAGGTGAGAGTTTAGAGGAGAATTCTCCTCCCAGGTCATCCTGTGGTGTCACTAAGCCTGAGGAATTGTACACCTTAATCTTCAAGTTAGGAAGAGGGTCCAGCAGAGGGGAATTGGTCATGGGGATTTTGTCAGCCACATCATGGAGGGCATAAACTGGGCCACGGTACATGGCCGCAGCTGAGGTCAAGTCAGGGGGTGCTGTGAGGAGATCAGCTACAAAAAAAAAAAGAGGAGAAAGTGACACTTGTGAGAGGAAAGTGTATTGAGGTCAGAGAGTATCATGAAACCATGACTACTTTTGGCAGGAATTAGGTGAACTGCGAGCTTCACACTACACACACTTTTCACTCATTAGGAAAGTCCAGCACCAAGAAACGTTACTCTGTCAGAGAAGTTAGAGGCACAGCTGTGATTCATGAGTAACAGATGGCTTCACTAGCATTCAGTTTACCCAGCAGGTACAGTACAAGGATGAATGTTCAGTAACTGGGGTGAGTGGGTGGAAAGAGGGCAGTGGAGGTTCCCCGTCCTCCAGCTCCTCCACCCCCTCCTGTTTTCCAAGTTTCTGAGTGATACAGATGTTAATGAAATTCACAAAAGTTGTTCACATAATTAATTAGTGGCACTGAAGTAGCATTAATGTTTGTGTTGAGTGGTCTTAATGTTATATTTTCTAACATTTATTCCTTATACCTTAGGCCACAAACCCATTAGTTACCCTCATGTCTCATGTATGCACAAATTAAAAAAAGAACACATAATAAGCCAATCTGAGCTCTCAACCAATATGACTCTACCGACATACAGACTATTTATAACATAGTTACACTGATTTGTCTGTATCCCTGCAGTCTCTTTGTCCAGCACCTCGCCACCTGTCTTCATCCCTACGGTCATACTTTCCTGCATCACCAGCCTAAATCTAATTACAGTTTAATATGCAACATAGAGATTGGCCTGATTAAATGGCCTTAATGATGGGGCATACTTTGGCCTCCCAATGACAAGCATTTTAATATTTTTACCATCTCGCCTGGACCCTGCATGCTGTTTGCTGTCTGAGCTCTGTCCTCATCTGCGGTCAAATGAGAACATTTATATTCACACCATGACTGAGTCAAACTTATCTCAATAGGTTAATGTTATGGGTTGCTAACGCAAGTGATTTCCAATGCCTGACAACATAGATCTATCTAGTGCTGGGTAGTGAACCTGTCTGTACCACTAAGTATCAATCTGCCAAGTACCAAAAACTAGAAGTTAATTAATACACACTCAGATTTGTAGTTGTTTACTTTCACTAAGTTAAACTTATACTTGATAACT
>JAVQJX010086776.1:0-10581 GCA_036025115.1 Ambassis agassizii
ATAAGATTTCTTTTTCTTCCTATTTCCAATGTGTTTTCTGTGATAAAGCCTAAATGCCCTCATCACTCATCTCATTGGTTGATTTGTGTGATTATAATGACATCTCTTTCACTCACTGAGAGCTACTGAGGGTGGGATTTGTCTTATGATGTTTGTGCCAACACAGTTTCAGTCAGGAGGGAAGCAAAAGAAACAAAAAACAAAAAAAAACACAAATATGAGAATATTTTTGTTTATTTTATTACAAACATCTTCAACAGTATGACAACACTACACATAAGAGAAGGAGAAGTCATGGACCAGCAGACTGCTCCTTACTTTGTCAGAAACTTTGCATAAACATCCTTACACACACATACATATATATGTACAGTATATACAGTAGACATTGCACATGCAAACATTAGCTGGAATGTAAACTGGAGGACTCAGACTCTGTGGTTGTGGACGTCCCGGGGCGCCTTCGTGGTAGAATCTTTAAACTGGAGGCCCGGCTCAGAGTGAGGGCTCTGCGGGCTGAACTCTTGAACCCGGCCCCCAGAAAAGCGTACAGCAGTGGGTTGAGGCAGCAGTGAGCAAATGCCATGGGCTCTGCCACAGCCAGCCACACGCCTAAAACAGCCTCCAGCCTGCAGCTCCGGGGCAGGACATCGAGGCGCAGCAGAGCGTCCACAGAGATGCCCGCTCCATAGGGGAGCCAGCACACAAAGAAGCAGAGCACCAAAGCTATGGTGGTCCTGACTGCCCGACGTTTCTGCCTCTGGCCCCCCAGTGGGCCTCGTGTCAGCCTGGTGACGATGACGCAATAACACACCAGAAGAACCAGGCCAGGGATCACCAGACCCACGAGAACCAGCTGGATGTGGAAGACAGCCACCCAGAGAGGGGCGCTGTCCTCTGGGTAGAATCGCTGGCACACAGTGGATCCTTCTCCTCCTTCCTGAGTTCGGGCAAACACCATATCTGGCACTGCTAACAGAGCAGCGGGCAGCCATGCGCCTGAGAGGAGGACGGAGAGAGAAAGCATTAAGGGACTGTGAGAGAAGAGAACAGCAGAAAGTGCATCAGTGTTTTCATACTCACCCACATACACCAGTTTGTGGGCCAGCAGCTGCCTCAGCCCACCAGTGTTTGTGTCTGTGGCTCTGACCACTGCCAGGTAGCGGTCCAGGCTGATGAACGCCAGGATGAGCACGCTGCCATATAGGTTAACCGTATAGATCACATGCACACCGACGCAGGCGGCTGCTCCAAAGCGCCAGTCAGCCAGCGCCGCATCCACCGCCCAGAAGGGCAGCGCCAGGACAAAGAGGAGATCAGCAGCTGAGAGATGGAGGCGATAGCGGTCTGTGAGGCTGCACTTTGACCTGCAATGTCAACGAGTCGTCACTTTTATGCTCTCTTTTTTTTCTTTTTTTTTCTCACCAAAGCTAAAACTTAGAGTGCCGCTCCATCCTCTCACCTGCGCTGGCAGCCCAGCACTATGACGACCAGACCGTTTCCAGTGATGCCTAAGGTGAAGATGAGGGCGTACACCACAGGAAGAAAGACTTGCTGAAGCTCGGTTGTCATCACATGCTCCACATCACAAGGCTCCTCCAGGTCCGCTCCCAAGTCCCCGGAACCAGATCCAGATCCAGTGTCGTTGAGGTCATAGTCAAAGAAGATATGCTGGAGACAGATGATAGGTCATGTTGGAGACTACTCCAATCACAAATGTGTGAACTTACAGCATCTTGTTCATGTTTGACCTGATGACTCTTACCTCATAGTATGACATGATGTAGGCAGTCCCTCTCGCCTCACAGCAGAGTGAGTCTGAGATTTCTGCAGAGCGCCTTTATGTGCACTTGTATTCAGGCTCCTCCCACCAAACACACAGATCACACACACATCTGTGTTCCTGCTGAAACGTTTTTCCTGTTTTCGAGGTGTCAGGTGCTGATAGTGGATCTATCACAGGATGCTGCGTTATGTTTGTGTGTGCTGTTGGAATTGTTCAACGCCAGGACCTCTGTCTACTGATAATCAGATTATACCGGCAATAGGAAAGAATGCAGATGAGACTCAGACAAATTGTAATATGTGTACGTGTGTTTGTGTCACAGAATGTGTCCAAACTCCATGCTCTGTTGAATTAGGAGTATCAACCTCACCAGAATGTGAACACACACATGTCCGATTTGCGTCACTGTCTTATGTGATGCATGTAGGGATAGACATTGGGAAGGATTGAGCTATTCTGTAAGTTCAATGTGTGATGATGATTATCAGTGCAGTTTTAGTAAACATCCTGCTCCAAGACTCCCTCTGATCTTTCACTGTCAATCAAGCATGTGTGTATATATGTTGTATCATTAATGTGTCAGAGCAAAAAGATTGTTTACTTTTAAGTGATGTTAGCAAGAACCTGGAGTGTCCCAACAGAGGAGTGTTTAAGTGTGTTAAAGTTCATACTTATTTGTGAGTAAAAAAGTTATTCAATTGTACTTTTAAAGTGTTACATTTTACTTTGAGTGCATGAGAATACTCAACAAAATGTTGGCCTAATTAACTGAGTCATAAAAACTCTTTATGGTCAGTTTATGAATGAAATAGATTGGTATCTCACATTCGTGTGTGTGATGCCGTTTCTTTCAGCAGACACATTTCCTGAGTGTGAGAGTGAGGCTCTGACTGTAAATCCTCATCCTCTCCCCATACACAGTAAACAGTGAAACTACTCCAACACAAATAAACAAACCTAGTGTCAAGTCTGAACCCCCATGCCTCTTATCTGTGTCTGACTTCACACACCCTTCCTCAACATTCACTGGTATCAGCACAAAAATCTTAAAAACACTGCTGTGTAAAACGATGAAGTAAGACCCACTTTTTGGTTTATCCTGCACTGACCTCAAATGTGAACAAAATCTGCTGCTAAATGGAACTTACATTTCCAATACAATAGTACTCCATACAATACAGCTCTTACGTGTAATACTGGATATGTATAGCTGTCAGAGTGTGTATTAGTGCTTAGTGTTGAGTGTTATTGTGTTGAGGTCCTACAACCAACTGAGTGTGAGAAGAAGTGGCGCCACCATGTGGGACTTCAGGGAAAGATGCTCTGACAACAGTCTGCCAACACCAATAAAAAACATTAAGCCTAAATTAAATAAACTTTTTCTAAATAGCAACAAGTTGACAAACTCATTTAACACAGTCTTTCAGTTAAATTTAGTTATGTTTTTGGCATTGCATTGTAGGAAAAAGGCATCCACAGCTGTTTCTTAAAGTCAAAGACCGAAGCACTAAGGACTAAAGACAGGACAGGACACTTTCTAAATCAGAGTGGATGTGTGTCATTTGATCAGATCAAACAAATCTGGAGCTCTTTGGTCACAGGCGTGTTGCTTTTGTTTGGTGAAAGGTGGGAGAGACGTATAACCCAAAGAACACAGTCAAACATGGTGGTGGCTGTATAATGCCGTGACCTATAGGAATCTAGGATCTGGGTGGAAGGAATCAAGAAAAAAATCTTAATATCGAAGATATAAAGAAAAATAAAACATAATATATATATAAAGAAAAGCTAGTTTTTATGGCAATGATCTTAAAAACATATTATCGTCTAGTAAAGACCTCCCTCCACTTTGTTGACACAAAGTCTTGACAACTCTGGAGAATTGAGTATTGGTGGAGTTGACTGAAGACCACAGGAAATAATTTTGTTTCGGGGTACAAGGTAAACTAATGTTTGTTTCCAAAATAAAACAATCATGTGTGACAATGTGTTAAAGATCCTTGATGTATTAAACAGAACACAGGAAACATTAGAAAAGGACATTTTTACACATTGTACACGTGTATAATGACAATAAAAGGCATTCTATTCTTTTATAGGGAAACTAATAATTTGGTCTCCAACTGCACCGTGTTCAGCCTAATCATCACTATACTACCACACACTACACTGAAAAAACAAGGCATAATAGCCACAGCCACATCCCAAGGTTGCAAAACACATTGAAACAGAACAGCTTACCTGTGTGATGTGAAAAGGTAAACGGCATCATTAGTTCAAAAAGATCCGAATTAATAACCAGAAATCACTCTCTTTGAAGACTCTGATGTTGCTGCTTATTTGTCAATAAATATACTGATACGTCATTTGTGTAATCACTACTGCGAACAAACATTTTGCAGTCATACAAATCTGAATAATGAGCAAACATGTTTAATCACAGTTATGCCGTTAGATGAAATCTTAAATAAATCCTGCTTTCACATTCAAGAAAGAACACAATATGCATGAAAAAAAGAACTGCAGCAGCACTTTGTCAATAAACTAGTATGTGAGGTTCTAACAGTATAATCACTAAACAACACACCACAAATAAAAGCTACATCAGTCCTTCAATCTTTAAATTGTAGCCGTTGGTTTAAATAAAATAATTTGAGTGACTTTGCTAACGTGTTTCTCTGATGATGGTGTTGCCCCGCAACTGAGAAAGCAAGTCTCTAAAGCCACGTGTCTTCCTTGATGTTTTCTGCTTGGGTGGGACCTCAGCTGGTTGGGCTGTTGTGTGAGTTACAGTGGTGGGAATCAACTCAACAACTAGATTTGTATCCGCTGAATCCTCGGATTCTTGACTGGCGTAACCCTCAATACTAGGACCACCTTTGTTTAAGCTGTCTGGGTCATCATCCACACAGGTGATATTGATGGGCTGTGTGTGATTGTTGCCATGGCGGCGCTGCTGCTTTCGAACACGGGAGCCCTGTGAATCATCTCTCCTTCTCTTCCTCCCGCTCTTCTTGTCCTTCTTAGTTTGCTTTTTGACACAGCACTGAAGGTTCCTACCACAGAGACCACCAAAGAGATGTCATCTTATGTTCAATCAGGCTTCCTGATCAACATCAGTGCAAATATATTACCTCTGAAGGAAAGTGTGTGGTCTCGAGCAGGTTGATAATTCTTCCTCACACACGTACTGCTCAACTTGCTTCACACTGATCTTCTTTATCTGCTTGATGTGGCTCAAAAGCCTCCTATCAAAACAAAAAGACGGACTAATCAGATTTAGATGTTAGTGTGTAGATCTTAAATCCAGTAATACACACACACAGATGGTCTTACCTTTGTACATTAGGTGCCCGACTGGGTGCCCACTTTTTAATGAGGACCCACTGGTCACAGGTCAGGGACATGGGATCTAAGAAACAAACCAAATATAGGTAATGAGAAGTGTTTTTGGTAGAAAAAGCTTTTACATCACAGCACTGTAAACTGATAAAGGCTAGAACTGATGAAGCTGCTTGGATAAGCAGCGAAACGTCTTCAAGAAAACTCCAGACGCCTTGCTTCAACTCTTTTGAATGAAAGTGACCTGGATGACTGAGAACCTTCATTGACATCTGTTGCTACCTACTTTAAAGGAATTTGAGCACTCACCATTGTCGAGGAGTTTGCTTTTGATTGGTGTTTTTATTCTCTTTGCCCTCTGATAGAGCTTCCGACAGGATGAGCACAGGTTTTGGGCGGGTTTTTTCAGGGTTTGTTGATATGCAGGGGATGGGCCGGAAGCTGTGCTGTCACAAATAGAGCGACTCTCGTCATCAGAATCGTCCAGTCCTTTATCGGTTATTTCTGTTATCTTTTCTTCATCCTCCTCAGTAAAGCACTTTACATCATGCGAGTTACTGATGATGTCGAAGATATCGCGCACCTTCTTCTCATCTGCAATTGTGTTATCGCCAGGTTCATCCTTCTTAAGGCTCGTCCTCCGTCTCTGACTTCTCAGTCTGCGCTGAATAACTTCATTTGATGTGGGACTACTCTGGGGGCTTTTCTTGGAGGCTTTTTGTAGTCTGGAGGAGCGTTTGGGATACATGGAACTCTTCCACTTCAGACAATACTCAAATGACCTGTGAGAGAGCACAACTGTAATTATTCCCAATAACAGTATGCAGGCAATGGGGGTGGGGGGGGCAACTGAGTTTTATCTCACATTTTCACAGGCTGATCTTCCTTCTCATCTTACCTGTAATATTCTACTCCTACGTACAAGGAAGAAATGGGATCCAACCCATCTGTGACATACCAGCTGTTAGTTACAATACTGTAAAATGTGAAGTCAACAAATCAGTGAAAGACAATCAAAACACATTAGATATACAGCATATACCATTATGTTCTATGTGTTTGTTTTTTGCTTTTCATAACTAAGGAGAGAACTATAGATCCTAAAATGAAGCACGTCTTTTTATTTACACTCCATGCATCATGTATATCAAGAAACTACAGTGGACACAGCTGACGTCACAACAAGGTCCGCTGTCTGAAACAAAGGGTTACAGGACAGGACATACCGGTTGAATAATGATGGACGACAGGCCTGCTCTGCTAACAACACTGCCTTAATCAGATTTCCAGACATAAATCAAATGATTTTAGGCCACACATTATAACAATGAACATCTTACAGACAAATCTATTTAGGCTAATATTACCATTTCAGCTAGCTAACCAACGGGTTTAGCTCAAGTTAGCTAAAAAGCTAATTTTCGTCAAAAAAATACAATCCTGGAAACATGAGTCCTACGAACATCTACTTCTAGGCTACGCTAACACTTACGCTGTCCCTGATTCTTCACACTGTGCGCACTTTGACATGTTACACGCGGTTTTACGCGACATCTAAACCGCAATAAAACTTAAATCCCGCTTACTTGTTTACATCGCGGCTCGTGCTCCGATGAGCTCGCGGGTCGCAGTTTGTGTTTTGATGTCTGCATTCAACATGCGCGCCGGGCGGTCGCTCCCACAGTCTACGCATGCGCATCCCGTCTTCTTCTTTCTGCTCTTGTTTGCAACAAGTGGCGCATTATCGCTACCGACTGTCTCTAGAGCATGGTGTAAGAACTGCACTCAGAGCAGAACGTATGTAGATTTTCATCTGTTAAAATATTGTAAATAAATACTGTGGATAAAAACAGATGGGTGACGATAAAAAAAAACGTTGTGGACTACATTACGACATAAAGATAATACATCGTATTGCCACACAAGTCACATATTGCGAAATTCTATACAGTTAATCGGATTTTGCAACTAAGATAGATAACATAATAATGCACAGCATAAACCAAATGATCACAAACAACTACTGTAAACAGACAGCACAGCTTTCATGTCACTCCAAAATCTTCACATAGTTCAATGAGCACACAGACTCCCCCTTTCATTTGAGAATAATGGTGTTGCCTGAAGCATATGGCATATATAAGCACTGCCACTTCCCCCACTGAACCTTGTGCATAGTTTCTCAGGTGCAAATGACTGTGCATTTTTCTTTTACATGTGGATGTCAATAAATATAATTACACAGTAACTAAAGCACTGACAATCCAGTGACCCCCACCTGACTGCTACTGAGTGCCCTTGTTTTAGTGAGGACTTTGAACACACACAACTCTGATTCACGGAGGAATTTCAACTCAAGCACAGTGACGGGCGTGTTTCCGTAGCTCATTTTTTTCTTTGCAGTGTTTCCTTTTAGGATTCAGCAAGCTGCAGATACAAGGGAAGAGAAAAACAATGAGAAAAGCAGCAGTGTTTGTGCTTCTGCTGGTCAATGTGACCATGAAGCTAAACAGTGCTGGTGCTGAGTTGAAGGGATCTGTTGCAGAAAAACCCCAGACACTGGACAAAGATGATACCATACCTGCAAGTGAGACAAATTCCTCGGGTTTTAAAGGTAACCTGCTGGTTGTGCCTATGGATGGCAGTCACTGGGTGGGTATAAAAGCCATTGCCCAGGAAATGGGTCGCCGTGGACACCGGGTTACTGTGGTTATGCCAGAGGTCAGCATACGGATGGGCCCAGGGAAACACTACGACACTATATTCTATCCTGTACCATATGACAAGGCTTACATTGACTCTGTGATGTCCACACACAAGGACATCATGAAAAAATCCTCACAGTCTTTCATAGAGAAGATGAAGAAACGATTCTCACAGATCCAGAGAATTGTAGGCTTCATTCACACCACTGCAGAGAGCCTGCTGTTCAACGGAAGTCTCATCTCACATCTGGAACAGCAGGTAGGTTTTATTTTTCTAATCATAAACTTTTGATGTGAGTTGTGCAACAAAAAATGACCTATGTTGTCATTTAGGTAAGGTAGTATGATTACTAAAGGGTTCATTTTCCATTGTACCTCCTCACACTATTACCCTATAGGGCTTTGATGCTGTCTTGACAGATCCCATGGTGCCAACAGGCTCATTAATAGCTCGTAAATTAGGTGAGTACTCCCATTGTTGGATTGTCTGTATGCACACACATTTTCTCACCAGCCATTGCTCAATCACTTTCAGGTATCCCCATTGTTAATTTGCTGAGAGGTTTTCCATGTTCCTTGGACATGAAGTCTGCAGGCTGCCCATCCCCGGCTTCATATGTGCCTCGATTTTTCACTGGATACACAGATAAAATGAACTTCAAGGAGAGAGTTATCAACAGTTTGGTGAGCAGTGAATGCATAAAAATCTCCAAAGATAACACTGGTGATAAAATCACTCTACTCTTTCATTCATTTATGATCCTGTGGTGTCTCTGATCTACAGGTGGCTTTCCTGGAGCCGCTGTTTTGCCGCCTGCTCTACTGGCAATTTGATACAATAGCCTATCAGTTCTTGGGAGAGCAGGTGGGAATAGCTGAAGTGCTGTCTGAATCTGATATCTGGCTGCTAAGGTAACATATGCAAAAATTATTTGTTGATATTTGGGGTATTAATATACATACACCATGTGTTCTCATAATTTAAATGTATCTTTGTAATCTCTGTATTAAACAGGATTGACTTCACACTGGAGTTCCCACGTCCACTCATGCCAAATTTGGTGCTGGTCGGTGGAATCAACTGCAATGTTAGAAATCCTCTGCCTGAAGTAAGACTCGTGTTCCTTCATTTGACACAATGAAAGCAATGCAGGAAGACTTGGTGATGAATTCTGCTATGTGTGCTGTTGCAGGATTTGCACTCCTGGGTGTCAGGGGAGCATGGGTTTGTTGTGTTCACTCTAGGCTCCATGGTGTCAGACATGCCACCAGAGACCATGTCTGTCTTCTTGGAGGCATTTAGACAGATTCCACAGAAGGTGCAATAATTGTTCTCATACACATGTATAATACTGCAAAGCACGTTATAAGCCTGTGCAGCAATAAAAACATATTCATTGGTAACAGGTGATATGGAGGTACACTGGGAAGGTTCCTGACAATGTCCCAGAAAATGTGAAGCTGATGAAATGGGTGCCTCAGAATGACCTTCTAGGTTAGTTCACTGGAGCACATCCTAAAATCTTACTGTATGAATGACATAATCTAACTTTTTGTTTTGTGTGTTAGCACATCCTGGAGCTCGGGCTTTTATCACTCATGCTGGCTCACATGGTCTATTTGAGGGACTGTGTCACGCTGTTCCCATGCTGATGGTGCCTCTTAATGGAGACCAACCTGATAATGCACAAAGGATGGTGAGCAGAGGAGGAGGAGTTGTGTTGGATATTTTTTCAATCACTAGAGAAAGTCTTCTTCAAGGACTAAATAAGGTCATCAATGACACCAGGTGAGAAATCAGGAAGATCTTGCAATACAACTTGTTGATCCAATCCAGAATTTCTTTCATATCATTTGCATTGTCCATCTGTGTGTCTCTAGGTATAAAGAGAACATGCAGAGGCTGTCAGCTCTTCACAGAGACCGGCCAAATGATCCACTTGACCTTTCAGTTTACTGGACTGAATATGTGATGCGACACAAAGGAGCCAAACATCTCAAAGCTGCAGTCCACAACCTCAACTGGATTCAATACCACTGCCTAGATGTAATTGCATTGTTAGCTACTGTTGTGCTGGTCTTTGTTTTATTGACGACCAAATGTATAAAAGTATGCTTCCGGAAACTGAGCATGAAGAAGAAGAAGAAAGACTAGCATGATTGTCAAAATGAATACTTCTTGAATATCTTTGTTGGCTCTGTAAAGGGAAATTCACATTTTAATAAAGACTGATGCAAAGTTATTAAAAAAGCAGAAATAGCTATCAGATGGTGATCAAAAAGACATTTAATAAACAGAAAATAAACAATATTGTTAGATTCTATTGGGTATAGACAGGGGTTGTGGGAAATCTATAGTATTAATGGCCACCCTTCTTTGGGGGGAACAAGGTATACTCAATGGCCAGCGCAACTGTAAAGGCAGCAAAGCCCCACTTAAAGCCTTTCAGCAGAACATCTGACAGAGTCACAGCCCGAGCGAAGCCGCCTGTAAATCTCCATACTTCATTGCTGCAGAGAAAAAGTGAGAGAGTTAGGATGGTCAGGAATAATTTTGGATGTAAAAAGAGGAAATGCATATCTCAGGTAGACAATACTCACCGTGCCCATGGGTCCTTGAGGCCCCTGGCTGCCAGCCTCTGCTGTGTAAACTCCAGTGGTGTTCCTTTCACCTTCCACTGTTGCCAGTCTGGCATGGACAACTTGCCGTGGCCGTGGTCACCGCCCATACTGAACATACACACAGAC
>JAVQJX010086795.1:0-13683 GCA_036025115.1 Ambassis agassizii
TAAGCTGCATTTCAGCTCCATGATGACTAGTAAAAAAAAAGAATCAATTTTTTTGTATCAAAAGTTGACTTAAATATATAATTTAATGTCAGATTTATCCTTTTCTTGCTGTCTAATTCTTTTTTAAGATTAAAATCTGACAAAAATCAAAGTTAATCTGCATGTCAGATTAAATAACGAGTCAGACGAAGATCAAAAACACACAGAAATCACTAAAAAAAATGAGACTAACACCAGTCGACCTCCACACTTCCTCATCTGTCATCACTAATAGCATCTTTATGAGTCAAAGCAGCAATAAAAACCCTGAACATAGAAAAATGGAGGGAAATGTCCAATAAATAAAATATAATCCAGAAATAAATTGTAGTTTTTCTACATGAAAGACTAATAACTATGTAAATTGAAGTCATTATGATGGTATCTGTGCAATGATTGTTTGATTAAACAAGTTTTAATCACACCTAATTTAGTCTGTGCCAAGAGGAAAAAAAAAAAAAGAAACTGTGGATCCGAGCCAACGCAGTCCACAGACGTCTTGATAGAGAAAACAAAGGAGCCATTGTCCTCCGGCCTTCACGCCAATCCCCATGTTTCAATTAGGGACTCTCTGAAGAGAGGTGAAGATATCCTCCTTTAAGACCAATGGGATTTTAGCATCTCTTTTGTCTCTGTGTTTGGCCCAAATCTGTGGGGAGGCCATCTTGTTTTGTGTCCCTGCTGAGAAATGACGCTTTGAGACGATAATAGCCACCCATCGAGCAGATTAGGAGCTAAGATTTGATGATTTCTTTCACTGATTGTAGTGAGATCTTCTATTTACCGTTTATGAAAAACTCTCTTATGATAATGATAAAATCACACCATGACCTGAGGTGACCTTTGTTTAATTAATCATGCTTTGACCCACTAAGTAAGGCCTTATATCTGTACGTTAATGCCACTGTGATCCAGTTTGTAGAAGCAAATGTGCTGCTGAGTGTGGACACACATTCCATTATTGATCTTCTTCTAAACGTCTCCTTCAGCGACAATAAGATGACCCAGATTAGACTGTAGATCTGTCAAAACGTTTCCACGCTGGCAGGCTGTCTGTCCAACGCTGCCAAGTGTGAACGTCTCAATTAGAGAGGATCCACTGACCCGGGCGCTGTTTGATCACTTTTTTTTTCTTTTTTTGTGGCCCGTCCGTCCTAATTTGGCCTTCACATGGCTCTATTGGGTGACATTTTTTGAAAAGCGGCATTGTTGGAGCGGCTGGGAAGCAGGTTGAACACGGTAGTGTTTGCTTCTATTTTGATCAGTGACTGTATACTGTAGGTTCACAGCCTTAAATGACCCCCATGATGACCCCTAAACCAAATTGTTCCTCTGGATAATGGACAGGGAAGCGGCGAAGCCTCGCTAATGAGTCACATCTTAGAAAAGTTGGGGCGCATCAGCAATGCCGGGGATCAACTCCATCAGGGATCCCTGACTGTGATGTTAAATAAGGACGGCAGAGAGTGGCTCAATCTGGGACACGGGAATACCAGTGTCCTGAATGATCCACAAACTGCTGATTAGATGTTAAAGAATGCTAACACTGAGCTAACGTTGCAGAGTTATGCTCTAAGAGTCATGGTTGTTATGTAAACATTAGTGCCAAATTGTATTAGCCTAGCATACAGGATAACTGTAATTTTCCAGTAATTCTGCCTTTAGCCGAAGCTAACAGTCGCTAACGTTGGCCACTTCCTGTAACTAACAGTGAGCTGCACCAGCTGCTGTGTGATCAGTCGACAGATTCAGCAGCAGTAAAGTTCCATCCAAATGTTCCTGAAACACAACGCAAGGTCGGGAAATTTTTCTCATCAGTGTCAGAAATACATCGGAGAGCAACATGGAGCAGCCCTGTCACTGACTGCATGCCGTACACACATTCATTTGTCTCATACATACACACACACACACACACACACACTGACATACAACACACATTCATATGGCTGATTCACTTGCTAGCATACACATTTAGACACACTGTGCAGAGAAAATGTGACTTTTTTACATACAAATCAACTGGTGCTGATGAGCACATACACACATGTGTGTATGATGCATGCAGCCAGGACAAGGGGGTCAGAAAACTATGTTACTTTATGGTTAATTAAATGTTGCTAACACTGCTATAGCACAGTTTGATGTCATCGTATGTGAGTCGTCTTTGTGGGAAGTGTTTAAGAAGTTTGTGTGAAAATGGAAAAAAACATGGCTGGCTTGCTGTGCAGCTGTTGTTCATCTGGACATTATAACCTTCAGAAATATAAGCAGTGTGTGGTGGTTTTACACCATCAGCTGTAGAGTTGTGTGTAAGCATGTTAATTATGGATACATGTAATATGAAGTGATATTTAAAGCTTGTAAGCAGGCAGTGAACCTTCTGCAATTAAAGAAAACAGTGGGCAGTGGACTAAGGCTGAGATTGTTGTGTGTATGTGTGTGTGTTAGGAACACATCTTGATGGGTTGATCGTGGGCTGGCTTTAGAGAAGGGGGGGTGGGGGGGCTGAGTATGATTTGATCCTGGAAGGCTCAATTAAGTGGTTCGTTTACCCCTCGTGTGGAGCTGGTGAATTGGAGCCAGGTCAGCTCCGGGTTGAGGTGTTGTTCATTATTTTTCCGCTTGTCGGATCCCATGAGCGGCCGCTGGAGACGGTGGCTGCTCGGCGGCCGAGGAGCAAAGGGCCTGCCGGTGGGGTACGTCAAACACACTCAAAGCCTCTCCCCTCGCCGGGAGGATTATGATCAACAAAGCATGTCCCACACCTGCACCGGCCAGCACAATGGAAACTCCGCGGGCCAATGGAGACGCAGGGAGAGACCAGTTATTAGAGGCCCCCACCAATGTAATGGATTACATTAACCCCTTCTGTTGTTCTTCCTCCTGGAGCTTAAACATTGAAGTGACAGACTCCACATCCCATTGAGAAAAAAATCCCAGTAACACTTTGTTACAATAGCTTTATTCCAGTTTATCCACCAATGGGGAAGTGGCATGTCTCCGCGACTGAACTGTGTGATGACTTGATCAAGCTGTGGGAAGGCGCTTTTAAAAGGTTGTTAGTGGGGCTGATTCTTCAGTAGTAAACAGGATAAATCAACACTTTTCCATGAACAAATGTTAGCAATCAAAGGACGTCATACTTCATTGTTTAAAGAGACATCAGTTAAAGTCTAATAAATCACCCAAGAACATAAAGGGAAGTGCCAAAAACTGCAGTTCCTGAAGTGGCCACTTGAGGGTTGGCTCCATGTTGGCCACTTGGTTCAACTTTACAGGATAAATACATGTTTACATATACAGTAGGTAAACACAATTGTCTGTATTTACTTGAACTCGAACATCTTTATTTACAATACAGTTTATGGAGGGAACATAAGGTAGCCTAACTCCATTGACTGTCTGACAGATGGACAATGTGGCTCTGCCTTCACCAAACTTAAGCCAAAATATCTCACTGCCAACTAGAGTCTGATCAGTGGAGGTCAAAGGCTGCATCCTCCATGAAAACTAGCTAACAAGCTATCAACCATCTGTGGGAAAACTGTATTAGAGGAGTGTTTTTTAGTTTCCTGTTGGGTCTGTGCAGCCAGTGGCCTCACCTGTAGGAGGCCAATATGGCGTCCATCTTTTTTAGAGTCTCTGGTCTGCTGTGTGTGTTCCTCCTTCATCACACATTCAGCCTCTCTGTTTGATCCGTGCTGCAGAAACTTTGGGAAATTCCGCATTTATAAGATCCGGTTTCAGATGCCATGTGTGAGGTAAACACAGTGAGACTTCACACTGACGCTCACATCTGTTTCTACGACAAGGCGACACTGTAAGGACTGAAATGTACCTTTAAAGGGACACATCAGCTTCTGAGCTGCACAGAGCTGCCATGTGTTGGTATAAATAAGTCATAAGTGTCTTGTTTCCTAAACTCCATCAACAAGTAAACATGGCTGTTTACCCCAAACTCTGCAGCCTGCAGTGAGTGTGTTTGGGGTTTATTTCACATGTGAACAACAGAGCAGGAGGATCCTCAAATATTTTCACTGGAGGGTGTCAGTCCCCAGGGAACCCGACATGGACGAATTAGACCGAAGCTTAGAGGAATGTACATGGCTGCCCCGGTCCTCACCCCCCTCCCCCTCTCCTCACACACATACACACACTCCCCCTCTCTTTTCTCCTTTAATTGGGCCCGTTCTCCTGGCACTTGTCCAGATCACACTGTCACTTTACACTGCGTAATAAGCTATTAGCCCCCGCTGGACTGGGTTCCACCGCCACCCTGCGCTAATCAACATGGACATGGTCATTGTGTGGGACTGGGACTAAGGACAGCACAGTCTGACTATTGTTATTTTCCCTGGACCTCAGAGCCCCGGACACCCCCGGGCTCACAGAGGGACGAGGCGAGGTAAACAGAGGGGGAGATCAAGGAGAGGTGAACTCACTCTCACTGCGCCCTCGGAAACAACAAAACAAACTGTAACACCTTTGGTTCAGCCATCATGCTTTGGCAAAAATATGACTTTCTGCCTCCTGTAAAAACAAAAGGAGCAGCGGCCTCCTCCTCCTCCTCCATCAGATGGTTAGGAATCCACTTTCACTTCTTTCCTCTAATGTACAGTCTGACGGCTCAGGTTGTTTACTGCAGCCCCACACAACCTGACAACGTTTGTTTGCTTGGTTTATTTGTTATGATCCTTGTTATGATCTATGTTATAATATTATTATATTTTGATATTATTTCATGTGTTCCCTTTATTATACATCTGTCCTGTAATTTAAATCATCTTTCAGTCAGGTCAGAACACAGAAACACCCTCATCAAATTTGACACCATTTGGACTGAAGAATGGCCTAATTGGATTTTGGTAGCCAGAGGTCAAAGGTCACTGTGACCCCAGGAAATGGAGTTTGTTGCTTAATTTACCTTGTAAAGTTAAAAACTTGAGGCAATTTGGTGCAAATGGTCACTTTTGGATGAACTGGTTAAAATTATTTAGTCTTCCAAGGACACTGTCCTGAAAGCAGAAACTCAGCGTGGATTTAAGGATGCATTGTTTAGATTTGTGTGTTCAAAGATCAAAGATTCATTTCTCTTCAAAGTTTGGCACTAATGTTAAATTAAGGGTCGGTGGATGTTTTCTGAGTGTGTTTTCTGATTCAAACATTTGTGATTCATTTAAAAACACCAAGCAGTCTTTGTTTCTTCTGCACAGCTCTGATCAGAGTGTCTTTGAGTGAGGCGTTGTGCACTGCCTGATGGGATTGAGAGGGAACCCTCCTACATGTCCTGACACCTCCAGGGGACGAGGCCTTGGAGCTTTCAGTCTGTCTGAGGCACTAAGCCTTTGGCAGGGAGAGGAAGACAGAGTCGTATTTTATGTTGGGGATGTCCAGACTTCATGTTCACAGCCAGGTGTCAGTCACTTGTTTGTCGTGAGATTCTGAAGTGCAGCTACACAACACAGACACACACAGGTATGTCAGTTAAATGTGAGGAAAGTGCTTCATTTACACTGCTTAAAGTCTTTCAGGAAATCAAAGATTGTGCATGTGTGTGTGTGTGTGTGTGGAGGAATGCTGGTGAGCAGGCTGGGGCAGAGCTGTGAACAGGTGCATGATGGGTGGGGGGAGTCCAGGGAGGAGCCCCTGTGGTTCAAGAGAGATTTGTGTGTGGTGAGATGTCAGGGTGGAGTGGGGGGGGGTTCTGCCTTTTTAAACTTATAATGACAAAAAAAATGTATTAATGTCTGAATGTGTACACATTTGTGTCAGAAAGTATTTTTTGAGAAAAAAAATTTTTTTGAATGTATGTGTAATCTATTACACACACACACACACACACACACTGTTCATGTCTCCACCCTCTAATCCAGCCCCCTTTGAGCTCGGGGTCCTGGGGAAAGGTTCATCCAGAGGGCGGAATCAGCCTCCATGGCGAGGAGAAGCATTTACTGAGATGGGGTGGAGGTGGTGGGGGCATCTCGGTTAGTTAGGGGTGCTTATGCATTTGTATATGTGTGTGTGTGTGTGTGAGAGAGAAACCAAGAGAGAAAGATCATGGTTCCTGATGGTTTGGAGGTAGTGTGTGTGGAGGTTCACTGGTTTTGAGGATCCTCGCCCACATTTGTCTGGGTTCACTGCTCTGAATGTCGGCTCAGGGGTCACAGCTGCTGGTCAGCTTCTGGTTGTACTGGTTGATTGGAACTGTGGATGTTGGAGGGAAAAAATGACCAGAAAGTGAACACTGAACTGAATCAAGTATCACGACCACTTTGAACATTTGACCCCTAACTTGAATCCTCTGCTTCACCACGTGGCAAAAGTGCTTCATAGGACTGGGATTTGTTGGAGTACATTGAACCGACTGCCACGTTCAAGCCATGAAATCACTTGTGGTGTACCCCAGGGTTCTCTTTTAGATCCTTTACTTTTAAGGTGAGAAATTATGGACATGAAATCGTGGATGGAAGTGAAAAAAAGCTCTTGGTCCTGAAGCTGAGAGGATGGATGTACGTAGTCAGCAAACATGTAGGCTGTAGCCTTTAAACCACGTTCAGCTGCCTTGCCCAAGAGCAGCAGTAATGAGGGATTAGTTTGTCTATGAGGGCAACAAACAATTACAGAGAGTGAAGGAGCAGTAGGTGTGTGTGTGAGGGTGTGTGTGTATTGTTTACAGTTTATACAGCAGCACACTGGCAGAGCATCAAAACCATGTTGCTTTCTGTTATGAGGTAAACACAACCCCCAACCCTGAGGCAGGGCCAGGACAACAGCACAGCCCCAGGAAGCCGCCGTCAATCCATGATACCCCGACAGCCCGGACACGTAAAAGAGCTCAAAGTCAGACTGAAATCTGGGTGTGAATTTGTAAAGACGGAAATAAAATAAATCTGCAGCAGTGCTCCGTGTAAAGTCAAAAATAAGCTGTTATTTGTCCTAATCATTTTTGGAGTCTTGGTGAATTTATAGACTTGACTGATCCACAGAAAAGCACAGAGAGGGTTATGGTCTGGGAGTTGTGTGTGTGTGTGTGTGTGAATCAAAAGGAGGGGGGAAAAACTGGAAAGCCCCCGGTGCAGGTGCAATCCAGGGCCATCCGCGACGCTCCGTCAGCTTCGCACCGGGCCAGCGAGGGGTTCAGACGGGGGTGGGGGGGATTGGTGGTGGTTTGGAGGGTGAGATCTTTTCACCCCGTTGGCCTTCTTCTGCGAAGCGGAGCTGGTAATTTGGACAGAAAACTGGATGTGTGCCCAGCGGCACAGCGGAGCCTGGCCAGCGAGGCAGTGAAGCAGCCCACAGTCGGGGCTCACAGCGGGGAAGTGGGGCTGAACTCAGGATGACCAATATGTTTTCATTCGTTCATTCATTCTGCTTTTCCTCAGATTGCCTCTCCTCCTCCTGTTCTCCCACTGTAGCTACTGATCCACTTTTCTGTGATCTGCTTAGTCTGTCTCTGCTCCTCTGATGGTTCATCGACTCCATTGTTAACAGTGCATTCCTGCAGACGTACAGTTTTTTTTTTATATTTGAAACCGGGAGTTTATTTCATGAGAGGAGAATAATGAACATTTATAGAAAGCTGAAATACAAAATGAGCGCACCAATCCGAAAGAAAAACTGTTGCTCTTATCTTGGTCATTATAAATGCCATCTTTACATGCCTCTACATCAAAAAAGAGATAAAAACGTGTTGATTTTTTAACACATATCTCCCTATAACAAGCTGTCAGAAGAGATTCATTTACATCAATGTGTAGATAAGATTATCAGGAATCTGGAAATATCAGAATTTGTAGCTTCAAAACAAGACATTCCTGTAAAATCTGACAATGCAACACAGCTGAAGTTTGTGCATCATTAAACAGAAAATAATACTTTATTTTGCTCTCTCTCTCCTCCAGGGAGGCAGGAGTTTCTATATTTATTGGACACTAAATTAGCCAGTTTATTTGCTGCTAAAATCTGAGTTTGAGGTTTAACTTTCAGACCGCTGTAAACTGTAATGTCTCAGTCTTGTCACAGATTACGTAATCCTCCTTTTAAATGCTGCTCTTTTTTTCATGCTCTTATAGATTCACCTGCCAGGCTTTGTTAGTCAGTGTGAGGTCTCAATCTGCCAAGGCAGGCACAGAAAAGTAATAGAAGGTAATAAAGAACCCCGTAATAGAGCATCGCAGAGGAGGTAATTACAGTGAGGGGTGTCTTTTAAAGGGTTGTTTGTAATGATTCATGGTTGCACAAATGCAATTTTCCTGTCACTCCCCTCTCATCACTCACTGCTGCTCGCCTTCCTCTCACCCCTGTGAGGAGCATCGCCGCTCTGCAAACCAGACTCATTTCACAAAACTTTCCGTTCATTCACAGCTTTCTGATGACTTCTGGTAGCTTCATTCTGTGAACATTATATGTTTAAAGGAGCATGATTCAAATCTGACCCGTTTCGAATCAGACGGCGTGCATGTGTGGGCGTGCAGGAGCACGGAGAAATGTTTTTTAACATATTGAGGTGATAACAGTGCATACAAGATAAATAGATGATGATGCTGAAATAAAACTCAGTGTAGTAACAAGTTAATGGTGATTAATTTAATTACACAAATGTATGTTAATCTTTAGCCTCCATGGAGTCACTTATAAACATCTGTCTAACTTCCTAATGACTCCACACAAACATCAATGACTGGAAATATAAAAAATAATCTACAGGCTGTCTTTACCTACATCTAGACCACCACTTAATGATCAGGAGCAGCTACAGTATATTGGGAGCACTTGATCATGAAGGTACTAAATAGTCAATATAGTATGAAGAAACACAACAAACAGAGCAGCATAATTCGCTCTCTCAGCCAGATCCCCTCAGACCACAGAGGATTTGGTTGCTTTGTGTGGCTGCCCCAGAAAAAAAGAGCATCCCTGATATTCTTTGTAACCTCCAGGATCTCCAAATCTTGTTCAAATCTTTGAAAACATGAGAAAACCTGTGCCTTTTAGAAGCGTCCAGTGAGTTTATTTATTCAGATTTTGTTGGAAACTTTTCTTCCCCTGAGGTGAAATGTTGTAAACTCAGATTTTATGTGCTCGCTTTTCTCCAGAGATTCATGAAAACTGACTAACTAACCCACATATTAACCCAAAGAAAACCAGTAACACAGGAGTGAAACCCACAGAAAATGAACACTGAGGTCCACAGCCTTCAAAGAATTCCCAAAAATAGCAAAACATCCCCAAAAAAAACCTTTTAATGTGGTTTCTATGTGATGTTCTTAAAGGGAGAAGTCATCACTCGTGCCCCTGAGTCATCTCTTATCCCTGACAACTCTATGGGTCTATTTGTCACCACAAGAAGAGCAGCCTTCCTCCTCCTCCTTTAATAACCTGGGTTTGCATGAGACGTCATTCATGTCAGCCGGGGCTGGAAGAGGCTGGTGGTGGAGCATGCAGCAGCACACCGACATCGCCTCCTTTTCCCTCCAACATCCCAGCCCCAACCGAGACCCAGACATCAAAGGCAGGTGGAGTGAAACCATGAAATTACAGGTAAGGTGTCAATTACCCTTTGAAACCAAGCACTCTCCAAATCCAGGCAAGACTCAGCCGGTCCCTGGAATTAGAACAAATAAAGAGGGAAGAATGGCAGAGGAGAAGGGGAGGGAAGAGGAGCGAAGGAGGAGGTTTTACGGGCCGTGTTGACAATGTGGCATCAATATAAAAAGTCCTAATTCAGCTTTAAATTACCCCCCCCCCCTCCTCCACCTCCTCTGCACACACAACCACCGCCTGTTTGGGTGCGTGAGAGCGTCTTGTCTGGGGAGAAGGAGGAGAAAGCGCCGGTTGCAGGTAAAAATCTGCATCCACGCAGTTGTTGTTGTTTTTTTTATGACTTTCTCCTGCAACCCAATTACATCTCAGCCACACATTCAAGGCAAATTTCAGCTTGTAATGAAGGATAAATCCAACCAAACACCTTCTAATTTACAGGTTTATATAAAATCTTTATAGGGCATTTTACACTAAGTATAGAGTAAGTGATTGTTCACGAGTCTTTAAAAAGTGGAAGGAAATATTTATTTTGTTAAGAATGAAGACAAAAGATGCACTGAAGTCATTCAACACAAACACAACAGCCTTATGTTGCTCTACACTATTTATTATTTCCACATAAAGGAAACTGTCACTGTGGGAATTAATTGAATTAATTATTGTTCTCGCTCTTTGTCTCTGTGTGCCATGAAGCCAGTTGACAGCTCATGTGGGAAAAAAAAAATCCATCCACAGCTTTGGGTTACACAACACACACCCAGCAGTGCTAGCCTGGTCCAGCCCAGACGAAGCAGAACACCCACAACGCTTCCCCGCCTCCCCACCACCACCACCACCAGCCTGCCTGCCTGCCTGCCTGCCTGCATGTCTTCCACTGCCAGGTGGTTCAAACTCTGGAACCCTGCAAGCAGTCTGAAGCCAAATAAAGGTGTGCAACCCATAGAAGACACACGCAAGATCTGATCCCTCACACCACATTAAGACAACCATTGACGACGCAGCTCCACCCATTCCTACCCCGTCCAAAAATGAGGATACTTTTCCGCCCAAACACTCCTTTCCATTTCCACATCAGGCCAGTAAAGCTTATGATGTTATTTATTTATGAACATTTGAACACAGATCATTATAATAAAAATGGGGTTTTTGACCCATACTGCACCTGGCCACTAGGGGGCGATCCAGATGTTTTTAGCTTCAAATGCAGGGAGCTGTCATGGCAACCATTTTTATATGTATGAATGAACATTGAGTCCACACATCATGATTGATAGATATGTCTCATTATAAATAGTGCTGCAATAACACAACATTTCATATTTCTGTACCTGTGTTTTTGTTTAGTCTACTGTCTGCCTGTGAGGTCCTTGTGTGTGTGTTTGTTTTTTTTTCTTCACACATTGTGTAACTGTCAAATTCCTGGTGTATCACTTGGCACATACACATCGACGTGATCGACCCGACACCCAGCAAACAGGAGAAGTTCGATAAATTCCTGCTGTTGTTGCCACAGAAACCACAAATTTTACACTTATTTGCATAAACATGGTTAAGATTTTTATGATTTAAAAGTAATTAAACGCACACAGTATCTCGGCTGTCGGGTTGTTTAGAAAGTCTTTAAACTGACCAAGTATTTCTGAATGAATATTTTAAACAAAGCCGTCTGTCAGCGGCCTGTTGACAATAATAATTCATCTACCTTTTCAGGTTCATAAAAGACATTATTAATGACTGCTGTGACTCACTGTGGTCTGCGGTCTACAGATCAAGTGTTTTGATGCAACTAAAAAGTCGGTGTGTGGCAGCAGAGTTTCCAGCCAGTAAGCCAAACATCTGTCAATTCATCTTACACTTCCTAATGAAGATTTTGTTTGTTTGTTTGCTTTGTTTTTCCTGCAAAAAAACAAACAAAAATTGTGAATATTCTAATAAATAATCGATTGATTTGGAAGAATGTTGACAGAATGCACAATAACCTTCAAAATCTTTACAGTATTAGTCTGTACGGTGGCTCTGAGTGGCTCTGTGTTGCTCACCAACTTATTGCAAAATGTCAGAGTCCATGTCCAGGATTTCGTGGACGTCTTCTGTGATTGTTGTGGCCTAAAATGTCTGATTTCACTGCAGTGTTTGAAAAAAAGTGCAATGCATGTTGTCATGTTTTCAGCGCTTTTGCTGCATCTCTTTGTTCTCACTGCACATTCAACATGATGCATTCAGGGTCCAAAACAGTTTAGTAATAGTTTCATACGGTCTTTATCAGTGATATTTGTTGGTAAATGTGAGATGTTTTGGTGAATTTGGTGGTGTTTGTTATGTTTCCACTGGGACAGCTGTGATTGGTGGAACTCACAGAAAGTTGATTTGCGTGAACTGTTGACCTATTTGTCAATAATGACGCACAATTCAGCCAAGCTACTGTTAGCATGGTTAGCATGGTTACTTGCTTATACTGATACTAGCTTACGAAGCTAGAATGTTGCATCTATTTTCTTTGTTTATTGTGAAATGCATTGACTATGTAACAGCTCCTTCTAAGTGAGGCCAAAACATCTGTGTCGCCCCCTGGTGGCTGGCTGCAGTATGGGTCATAAACTCCTCCATGTTAGTGGATGTTGGTGAGTGTTTGGATGATGTGGCTTCACCTTTCGACTTTTACTATGCAGGCGATGGTTCTAAGATGGCGTCTTCTTCCACATATAGATATTTTGGGTCATTATTCACATTAATGTAAATTAAATAAGCTTTAATGGGTTTTATTGGTTTCTTTGATAGAAAGACCAATGAAGTTTTTCAGACTGCTCGTCTTGTTAAAAATTGTGCTTGATAATGTGACACTTTGAGACACTGAGCATGAATCTTATCCCAAACGACTACTTTTATTTTAGCTATTTAACTAAAGTCACTTTAGAGAAGCTTTCAAAGCTTTTGTCAGAGTTGCACAAACAGGAGAGTGACGCTTTTTGTCAGAGGAGAAGTGATGCAACGTCGGGGTGAGGAGGCTCAAAAACAAGCCGCTGCTGGAAATCAAAGAGTCCTTCCTGCCCCGCTGACAGACAGACAGGGAGCTTCAGAGCCATGAAAAAGAGTTCAGTGTCACTTCACACGCTCTTCACATTTGAATACAACACCAAACTGCCACTTTGTTGATACGTTTGTGTGCAGAAGCTAAACGTCCGTGGGCGAACGTGAACAAGTCTCTAGCTGCTTGCCTGCGTATGATGCTGTGTGTGGTGGATTTCCATTTTATGACTCAAACATAAATTATAGATGAAGCAGCACATCAGTCAAGGTCTGATGAGTACAACATGGCTGGAAACACGTGTTACCGCAGATAAATGTAACAACATCCAGTGTTAGAAGAAAAGTGTATGAATATTTTCGTCCTCTGGAGGTCTGTTGTTGTTGCTCAGCTGGGACAAGACAGCTGGCCCCCGTGCTCTGCCATTACAACCGATCCCCTTATTACAGAGAATCCTAGCAGTAATGGAAATAACCTGTCGTCTTGAGCCAGGTAGCTCGACAAGCCCATAAATCAAACCAGTGTTTGGGGAGGTGTGTGTGTGTGTGTGTGGGAGGGAGGGGGGGAGAGAAAAGTAGGGTAAAAAGAGGACGGGAGGAGCTTCCTGCGCTTGTTGACAAGCTCCAGCGAGACTTGAGCAAACAGGCTCTTCAAGGTGTGAGCAGTCAGCAGACAGGTGAGGTTAGAGGCAGGAGTTCATTTACAGCGTCTAAAAATAAAAGAAACAGCCCAGCAACAGCAGTGAGGGGGACAGAGCAGCTTTTCTGTTACAGTGTGATTCAGGTCGCAGGAGGAGAGGAGTGCAGAAACAAACATCTTCAGAATATAGAAGATTTGAAATGCTTCATGTCGTGCATGTTTACGATCAAAACTTTAATTTTTTTTCAGTCAACAGCCAAGGCCAGTTTGTCTCTTAAGTACCGAGCAGTTTGTTAAGCAGCTAACAAACTGCTCACCAGGGCCGGCCCTAGGACTTTGGTGGCCCTAAGCAAGATTTTTTTTTGTGGCCCTAAAAACATGCACAGGGCAAGTACCAAATCACGTGCACAGCTCATAATTGAATTAAGACAGAC
>JAVQJX010086890.1:0-10017 GCA_036025115.1 Ambassis agassizii
TCAATCAACAAACAAAAATCAAATATCAGTCAGACTCTAGGCATAATCCAGATTACAGCAGTGTTAAAAAATTTTCCTTAAATCTGAAGTATGTGTAAAAATCTAGCAAACTAAATAAAAGCTAAATCAGAAAAATATCTTCTTTGCTTTAAAATGTATTAAAATATTGCTTTTGATTTTTACCAAAATGACAGAGCCTGTTTGTGCTAGAACACAATCATGAAACCAGAGATTTTTCCTACAAGGACAATAAAGAGGCAGCATGTTATTCATCACCCAGGGCAGTAAAATCTGACGCGGCAGTGACTCTAAAGACTAAAATAAGAGGGGTTGGGTGGGGGTTTGAAATGTTGTCATACCAAGAGAGGGGGCATATCTAATAAGATCCAGCAAGTGATGGATGACTCCTAACATCTGGTTCATAAATATCGTATAGATCCATCAAATCTTTACAGTCAGCCTGGACATGGTGCAGTTCCTCTCAGATGACGTGAAGCACACAGCGTAAGGCAGCTGAGGTTTTCTCAGCTAAGTTGATCTGTTTATACTAATGGTGGGGTACAAATATTTGTCACTGGATTGTTTACAGATATCTATGGATTGTGTTCAGTCAACATGAGGAGGAGATCTCACTGACAACATCTCACAGGACCCCAGAGCTCAGATTATTTTCTCATGAGGAACAGCGAATACAGAATTACAATCAGTGACAACATTCAGATATTCTCACAAGATACCGGAAAGCACTGCAGATGCTAACATTGATTACACATGTTAGGTGGTACTGTTTTTAAACACACGTCCAGGATGGATAGTGCATGACATTTTGATACAAAACACGGAACGACTCAAAACCTTCAAAAAGGTTTGGTCAGATGATTAACTAACAATCAAATCTGAACTGATTCATCAGGTTGGATTCAGGATGCTTTGCATGAAACATGAAATCATATCTGAATACTAAAGGAGACATCTGGCTGATAATTTTTTTTTCAGGTTACAACCACAGTTTGGATACCAAAGTGATGCATGATCAGAGTCTGCCTATACTACCGGTTAATCCAACTACAGGCAAGTAGAACCGGAACTGAGGTGGGCGGGTCACAGAAGCTACTTGTCACTCAAAGCGTTCATGGCAGTAATTAAGCCTACGCATTAATTAAATTTAAATGTGAGTATAAACATTTACCCTGTTGTCATAATTTATTAACAGAGACTGGAACAGATTTTATATTGGACTGCAAATGTCTTTATTTCTCACATGATGTTGGATATTTTAACATGGATGTCTTTTGGGGATTGACTCACTTTTGGAGCCCCTAGAGGCTGCTGGGGGAAGTGCAGTTTGTGACACTTATACAGGGGCTTTATTTCTTAGCTGTTGAAGCACTATAAGGAACTTTGGCCATTTATGTTCTGAGCATGTCAGAACAGACAGTTCTTCAAATTTTACATATCAGTTATGCTAATTCTGTACCAGAGGAGTTCACTTCCTCTGCATGCATTAAGCCAAAACTACAAAAGCAAACCCAAATTATTATCAGCCTAAATCCTCATTTTTTGTATCCCTAAAAAAAATTGTGTTACTGTTTTTGTGTTTATTGAATCTGTGGGACTGTAAACAGGAAGGCAGGAATTTATCATACTATGCAAATTTTCCTTTAAATTGATGATACTGTGTCCACAGAGACACACACATATACACGTACACACACACTTGGTGCAACACAAAGATCCATGCTGGATTCATAAACAAAGCTGGTGCAAATTATTTCCCTCTGTATTCATTATCTCTTACTTTTTACATACATGAACACACATTCATGGTGACGCTGCTCTCATAGGGCCGCTGTCGGACATGTGAAAGCAGTGTCTCTAAAGTGAAGTAAAATATCTATTTTTTTTTTGTCAACACGTGAACTGCTTGAGTTGACAAATCAGTAGAATCCAACTACTCGATACCTGGCTGTGCATGCTGTTTATATAATTCACCGTCACAAAATGCAGAAGGAGATGCCTCTTGCCTTCCTTCAGATGGATACAAGACAACTCTAGTTAGTTAGGCACATACAGTACATCTCTGCAGACTTGGAAGAAGTTTAATCTGCAGAGAACTACAATTAAATAGATCTAAACAAAACAAACAAAAAAAACATGTCTGAGTTTGGTCGACTTGATATCATGCCACAAAAACAAGAGGACAAAATGTACAAGAAGGACAGACTTTGTCCTCGCTTAATTTATGCAGTTGGCTAAAGTGCTATAGACTGACTTTCTTCCTTCAGTGCCAAGGACACAAACTAATAAATTAACTTTACAGCCTCGAGACCAACAACTCTCTTTGCAATGGTTCCCTTTTTCTTTGGCTTTTACTTTTACTGTTTGATAACTCAACCTTCATTTGTATACTTTTTATTCATGTCTCTACAATCAGCTTATACCTTTGGTGGCCTATTAGGGCCATGTGTACATAACAAAAAAGACTGAGCAGGAGTGGGACTAAACATGCAGGAAAACAACAGTAAAGAAAGAGGAAAAAATACAAATCATTAGAAAAAATGGGATATTCTCAGAATTCATAAATTCAATTCAAAATAATACAATAGAAGAAAAAAATAACATGGACATTCTTATTCTCATAATTAAAAGTAAGAAGAAAAACTTCAGAGAAAACTAACAAAACCCTGCAAAAAAAATATGTACTGGTTGCAGGCAAAATGTATGAGGAAATCCAATTATTTTTCTTAAATTTGTCAATCTTCATTTTTCTCCTGGCTCAGTCTTTGTTACATATGACCCTAATACCCCACTGTCCAAGAACTGATGATACAAAACAGAACATAAGAAGTCGACATGATGTCCAACATTAGTCATGAAGTGAAAAAGTTGAATTGAAAGTTGCATAATTAGTCTATGATTGATCTTCAGGATTTTCCTGTAATAATCTGGAATGCTCATTATGTCTGCATGTTTTTTTTTGTTTGTTTTTTTGTAAATTTTACTTATTTCCAAAATAGGTAAATCAGGAACAAAACCTTGGAAAGGAAGGCAACTTGTGGAACTTGATCAACTTTGCTTCCAAGTCACCGTACTAATAGTAAAAGGTAATATTGAACCATCTCAAAGTGAAAAAACAAAACAAAAAACAACAACAACTGGAATTTCACCGGTCCACTAAGGTTGAGCGTCATGCCTTCTTGCTTGGTGTGCTATCCTCAAAGTCCCAGGGACACACGTCAGCCTTTTTAGCAGCACTGACCGCCCCAGCTTTAGAACTAGGGTTGCCCTGTTGCACTACAGAAGCACTTCTGTCTGTACCTTTTCTATCTGACGTGTCTTCAAAGTCCCAGGGACAGACCTCAGCCTGCTTTGCTTTGGCCGCTCCAACATTAGCGCTTCTCCTTTTTTCTATCAGCGGTGTATCTTGTTGACTCTCTGCATCCCACGGGCAAACCTCGGCCATTTTTTGTTGGCTCGTCTGTTTCTCTGTGGATTTGCTCTTGTCCTTAGCTTTTGATCTACTTTTCTCGTCATCAGTGTCTTTTGATTTCTCTTTCTCTACTGTCCTTGTGAAAGGGGTGCCTTTCTTCTTTGAAGGGGACTCCTTGGTTTTGAAAGCTTGTGAAGGACTTGGCGTTCTCTCGGAATTTGGAGATACTGCTGTGGTATCGTAGTCCCAGGGACAAATATCAGCTTTTGTTGTTGGTAGCTGGAGTGACGCTCCTACTTTGGGTGGATCTGAAAGGGTGCTTCTCCCTCTACTGTCCACTGGAGATGTGCCCTTTTTCTGTGTTGTCGTATCCGGTGAGCGAGCTAACTCCGTTGTCTTTTGTGTCTCTTCAAAGTCCCATGGACAGACCTCTGCCCGTTGGGTTTTGGTGCTTTCTACTGCAGAATGCTGTTGGTTGGCCTTGGACTGACTAGACATTTGTTGCTTTGGACCTTCTTGACTCTCCCCTCCCTCCTCCCATGGACATATTTCTGCTCGGACAGCAGATGTCCTCTGAATCTCCTTAGAGTGCCTGCTACTCGATGGAGATTGATCTGAGGCCTTCTGTTTCTGAGACTTGCTTCCTTTGGTGCTACCTCCATGAACTGTTGTGGTTTCCTTCGGTGCTATAGACACATGTTTTTGGACTTTGTTTTCAGATGGAGTTGGAATATCTTCTACTTCCCAGGGACACACTTCTGACAGATCGTAGAGATCCTTACCCTTGACTGGATCGGAGCAGATTGCAGGCTGGCTGCCACTCCCTGGCTGCTTTGTGGTCCTGCCTTTTGCTGTGCTCTGTTTGTACTCGACAGACTGGCTGATGATCATCTTGGGCTGGCACTCGTTCTCTGACTCCGCAGTTCCTCTTGTGTCCTTGCTCTTTGGCTGACTCTTTTTATTGCTGTCTTCCGTGCCCTGCGTCTTTCCGGTCAATCCCAAAGTTTTCTCTTTGGCACTGGCGATGACACTGAGAGACTTCTGTAGCATGGAGGCTCTGGGATGAATTGGTTTCTTGTCCGCAGTAAGGTTATGGGCGCTGGCTGACTTACAGACTAAGGGAACTGATTCTGTTGATTCACTGGGTGTAGTTATGTTCTCGCTGGACTTCTTCTTGACCAGCTTCTTGCCCATGAGTGTGTCCAGGAGGGACCCTTCTGCTGGGGTCACCTCCATCTTGTCTGTGACTGAACTATTGGGGTCTTCACTCTGGTCACGGACGTGGTCATAGCTGCTGTGGGACTTCTTCAGTGAGAACACCTTGTTCTTCAGTGTCTCCTCCTTTGGTGGTTTCCCCTGGTGCGTTTGATCTAAGGGATTCTTCTTCAACATACAAATGCTGTTACGGTTGCTCCCGTGTTCTCCTGCCTCCTTGTCTTCGCGGCTGCACTGTCGATGCACAGATTCGGGAATCTCTGTGATGCGTCTCATCAAGGAGCGACCCAGTCCTTTTTTGGAGCTTCGCTTTTTCTGCAGATGGGGGTTATTTGCTAGCATCTTCTTCCTCTTGTAAATCTCCAGCTGGGAGTACAGTTTCTTCAGCTCTTCCTACAGAGGGGTGAACAGACAGATGCAAAGTGAATGAGTCTCTTGTTAACAACATTCAGCGGCATCATAAAATTGTGGTCAAAACACTGCTACGAAGAAGCACAGAGAACATGCCACGTGACTACAGACGGTTCGTAAATGATGCACTACATAATATCACATGCGTGCTGAAAATAAAAAGCAAAGACAGGACAGTCTTGGACGGCATCAAATAAGGAAACTGAGTGTGTTTTAGTGTTAGGTCTGAAACAGCCTCTAAGCTCAGGTCCGGAATTCCCGGGACAATGAATGCTCACAAGCACCTGGGTGTCATCGTAATCCCACTTCCTCTACATAATAGGCATTGAGATAGAACAAATCTTTTTGGTAGAGAGACTTCTTCAGCTCTAACAAACAAACAGAAACCTCTGCTCACGTTGGTACGTTTTTCCCAAAGACTGTCGCAAGATCTTACGCCACAGCCATTAATAGAACTGAGATGGCCCATTTCGTCTGGTGTCTGCAATAAAAAACTGCCATGGCTCAGTATTTTTGGTTTGGATTCAAAAGGTATCACCAGGTTAATACAATGAAGGAGGAAAAGTACATGGAAATACATGCTCACCCGAATGTCCTCGGGGTCCAGGCTGTGCTCGCTCCAAGCTGACGTGATGCTGCTGTTGAGGTACGATCCGGAACGACCCATGTCCAGCTCGTCCTCGTAGGCCTCAGAGGCTATATCGTCCCTCATATGGGTGCCGGCAAATAGGAACTGATGGAGGGGGATGTAACCGGTTTAGAATTGGTTGGAAAGTTATATGTAACAAAGGTGAAATGACTGATAAGTCCTTGCCCTAAGGTAGAAGGAGATAGAGTTGAGTTTGGTAGAGTTTTTAGTAGAGTTTTCTAGTGAAAACTGGCATCTAAAAAAAAGGGATCGTATGTCCCAGTATCTCCTTCGACCTTAAGTCACCAAGCTCAGTCACCCCTTTACAAGTAAAGAGCAAAAGAGCTGTACTTTACCTTAGGAATCAGCAGTAGACCTAATGCAACAGTTACAGTTAAATGTGTGTGGGTGAAGAAAAGTAGCAGCATCCAATCCGGGTGGAGCTCAGGAGCAAGAGTGAATCTGTGAGGATGTGAAGAGGAAGAGAAAGAGAGAAGAAGAACAATAAGAAGAATAGCTGATCATCTCCATTCAAATGTGTAGTCATCTAACTGTAGTGAGGAGTGACTAAGTAAAACAGTGATATTCACACACACTGTAAACATTTCACATGCAGACGGAACCCATTTATACATAGTTGGTGTCCTCGTCACTTCCACTGCCTCATATAACGTTCCACTTGAATGATCCTTTTGCCAGCAAGGACACAATATTTTCTTCATTTTTTTCACAATGAAGTGTGTGTGTGGGGGGGGGGGGGTTGACCTTGATCTGGTCACAAGATTGTCTCTATTTATACATCAGACAGTAACACGGAGAGTCGGCTGTGGCGCAGCAGTTGGTGGAAAATGAGATAATTACTGGAGGAAACAATAGCCAGCTTTTATAAAAAAAACAGGCTTTCTGCACAGTGAGACCTCATGTGCACCATGGATATGAAGGCACGTCCTGTCAGATGTTAATTGAACCACTGGAGAGTCTAACTAAAATGTCATCTAGCAAGTCTCATTATGTTGTTGAAGTTGGCAAATGGCTAATTAACCAACAGTTACTGTGGTAATAGCTTGGAGGCACGAATGAAGGCAAAGGTCCAGCATATGAAATGTCCTAAAGCTTTGAAGTCTTCCCTCCTTCATGTTTTGTGAGGAGTTTCTGTGCAGATGAGGATTTAATAACCTTGGCATGCTGTCTCCTCTCAGCCTGCAGCACCTCTTTCTTCATCACCCAGACTCCAAACCGTTCCCTTTATATTACTCTCAGCATCCCTTTCACACCTGCACCTGACTAAAACCTGATGACAACACAGGAGCTTTAACTGGTCACCGTGGGATCAAATAGCTGTAACAAAAATGGATGCTGGACATCTCTAACAAGCCCCAGCGTACACGGTTGCCCCATGTGGCAGCCAGTCACTATCAAGCTCGCAACACCAGGAAACTGTCCAATTTGTTAAGGGTCTTGTCTGGCTGTTTTTTTTTCTTGCAGAGAAAAGCCTCACAACACAGCTTAAAAGGCCTATTAAAAAAGTTGACAAAGTAATCACAAAAGTCACATTATGTCCAAGAAACTATCGATGACACACAGTGTATTGGTATTGAATGTTAATTTATAACTAGAATATGGCTCCCAGTAATTCCAGCTATTTATGCTGTCTTAAAGAAAAAAAACATAAATCATTCTGACATGGTTCATTAGAAAATAATGTGATGGAGCTGAGCTCTCAATTAAGAGGGCTCCAGCTAGGAATGGCTGCGGTGGTGTTAGCTGAAATTTATAAACTGCTTGCTGCAGCTACTTCACGTGTAGACTGGATTGGGGGGTCGGCTTCAATAAAATAAAAAAAAAAAAACACTCCCAGGTGGACAGAAGGGCCGAGCTTCACGCTTTGGCCTGCATGTCTGATGGAAATGAGGCAATCTGCTGTAGGACAGAATGAGAACAGTGACAGCAATCACACAGGCTATGGTCTTGAATATAACGCTGGAGGATGTAACATGTTCTGTGAAATAATCTTATATAAAAAAAAATGTTGTCTAGTTATGACAATTCCTTTCAGCCACTACCTAATATTAATTAATAATATAATTTCTGTATCTTTCTGCAAATGTGAAATACAAAATTATCATTAACAAAAATCTTCACAGTGACCATTGACCTCTAAATTAGGTCAAAGGCATTCCTTAGATTGTGATCATGAATCTAAGTGAATGTTTGTTTGTACCAAATTCGATTCAGACAGACAAGCGTGGAAGCGTAAAAACACATCCAGCATTTTGAGAGTGGACAGCTGGATTTTAAAAACGTACAGTGGAGCATGGAACAGACAGTATGCACATTCTGTAAAATGTCTCAGTTCTTTGGAAAAATAAAGAAACAACAACAGTGGAGTGGAAATGACAACATAAATATAAAAAACACTCATCGTTGGTGATACCCAATTCTGTGTAATGGTAATTTCACCATCGGAGGGTGAAAGAAAGCAAGAATTATTTGATAATACAGACACTCAGATTGTAAGTGCACTTAATGTAATATAGTAAGAACTTCAGCATTTTAATGGATACATTATACACCATACATTAAAGCTGGGCATACACACAAATTCACTTCCATTGGAGACGATATTTGAACCTTGAAGCCAGTTTAGAGTTGACTTTCAGCTCTCTTGCGTGTCCTTTTCCATGGAGGACTGATTAACTGCTCCGGGACAGCTGTCACACAGATGAATTTCTGACATGTCAGACAGGTTGGTTTATTTCACTTGCATGGCTGAAGCAGAGCTAGAAGTTGATTCAGTCACTCACGCAGCTTTTTTTTTTTTTTTTTTTTAATCAAGACTGCCTCTCCAGATAAATATGGTGGACATAAATAATGAGGTTGGGTTGGTCAAGTTGTGTCCCCTTTCCTTAAATCAAAACCTTACTGACAACTTCAACAGGTCAAAGAGGTTGGAACAGGCCTACAGGGCATGCTCAGAAAAGTGAGGGTGTGGCCATGAAACAGTCAGTGTTACCTGACGACATGGAATATAGCCGAGAGGATGAGCTCGTTGTGAACGGCGATGGCCATGTAGCGAGGCTCGTGGAAGGCCGACGGCACGGTCCTCACAGCGTAACACAGGTACACCGCCCACAGCAGGAACAGGAACTCAGCTGTGAGGGGAAAGAGAAAAGGCTGACTGTAGTCATACAGCCAACAGGATTTACCAGCCAAAACACTCACACACTGCTGTTACACAACATGTATACAGGAAAAAAAACCCTACTCAACAAACTCCTGTGTATCAGCTGCGGCTGTATTCTCAGGACAGTAAGTGAATCCCCCACGTAGCTGTGAGGCAGCGCTGTGTAATGTTTCCAAGGCACACCGCTGCACAACAGTAAACACGGTGCCGCCTGTTAGACGTGTGCAGCTGAATCATGTGTGCCTAACAGAAACTCACCTGTTTTCTGTCCTTCTATCTTGAATAAGGGTTAAACAGCTTTATGACTGATGACTATCTAGGGATTATTTTTTTATAGTTCAAAGTGTGGGTCAGCAAGAGTTATGATTAAATCTAATGCCCCATGTTTCAGATTAAACAAAGCACATGATTGCACTGCTGAACGTGCAGTTTTTCTGTGCACACTCGGGCTTTAGTAATTAATCATTATTTATGGAGGGAGAATGAGAAATAAACAAAATGTAATATATTACAATTAGATTATGACAGATTTTTTGTCTCTCTGTGTTTAAATTACAGTCTGTCCTCTGGTGGCTGTCTCCTTATTTTCTAGCAGTCCTAGCGTTACAGTGTTGCAGTGTGTTCTCCGCTGGGGGTCCATCTGTTTTTCCCAGAAAGGACCACGGTGGTTGCTCTCTCTCATGTAGTCTGAATCAGCAGACATAAACCAGCACACTGACTCCTTCAATGCTTCAATGTGCTGCTCCCCCTCAGAGCATCTTTGATTTCTCATCCGTCTTTATCCTCTGCTGGATGCCCTCTCCTCCGCGCACGACACAGGAAAACATCCAAAAGTGTAGCACCGGTGGAGAGGATTAATGTCTTCTTTAGGGAAATCTTGCCAAATGTACATGGAGGCAAAGTGTCTTACTCATCCAGCTACGCCTCATCACTCTGTCTCTTTCAGCTCCCGGTGCTATCAAGCCTAACAAATTACTCCTCGTGCCAAATTGTGCCATGAGTCCCTCATATAACCCCTGTTTCCTCACAGTAGTACACAGTAGTTAAGCCAATCCATGGAGGGGGGGGGGGGGGGGGGGGGGGGGGTTACCCCCCCCAAACAGTTTATCCCAGCCATCCAACAGAAACAGGGGGAACTCCACCCCGCCC
>JAVQJX010086897.1:0-12207 GCA_036025115.1 Ambassis agassizii
GCAAGTATAGAGAACGTAACAATGTGTCCTCATGAGAAAACGTATAAGTCAAGCGGCAACCTCTGGGTCTCAGACTTGAAGCCCATGCGGAAACCATGCTAAAACATGTAATTCACACCACAACCGCTGGGGGTTGGCTCCAAAAGCGAGTCATTTCCCATAGACTCCCATGTTAAAATCGCCAACTTCACAGAATAAATAAACATGTTTACAGCCTGGTACAAAACACCATTCTGGTCTCAACTGATAGATTTTATGCTAGTGTCAACTGTACGGGGGTGAATTTTTTTTATAACGGACTCGTTTTAATTATATTCCGATTTAAAATTACGCATAATTATGGGCGTTACCGCTTTGACTGACAGGCGGTTGACGTATCACAGTTTCCGCGACTGCCCGCCCACCTCAGCTCCACTCTGACTCCCCCTCTTTCTCTGTATTTGGCAGTTTGTAGGACTGTGACGTTGCAAACATGGTGGCTGTCAGAGCGTACGGGAACCTCCCACTGAGCTTCCAAAAAGCTCTTCAGGAGCCTATGGGGAAGCTTTGTCCATTATTTTTACAGTCAATGGTATAAGTTGACAGTCCACCTGCTAGATACGACACAAAGTTATGCTTCAATTACAACACATATGGACATATTTTTGGACATACATCAGTGTTTTGCCTAAATGGAGCATTTGATGAGGCATGGTTTAGACATTAAGGGGAACGGGCATGCAGGTCGCCATTTTTGGCCGCTATCAGGACAAATCCCTGTCCCTATGAGAATGTACTGAGAAGTACACCTCCTGTTGATGGCCTGAAAAATCGCTCTTATGCATTCAAAGACTGTTAAAAAGAATCAGGCCATTTGTCCTGTTTCTTGCTGTGAAAAATCCAATATTTCAAACTAACATACAGCCTACTAAACCATATAAGTGTTTATGTCCCACAATAAAACTGACATTGCAAATTTGAACTTTAATTGAATGGGGGGGTCATCTCAAGGCCCATTTGGAATTGAGGTTAATACCTTACAGTACTGTAAAGAAAATCTTCTGTGAGTAGGGGACAGCAGGGAGGAAAATCTACCCTCTAACAACATAAACCTCTAGCTGAACTAGGCTCAGCGTGGGCGTCCAACTCCTGTGACTGTGACAACTGATATGCTGGGGCCAAACTTTTCAGCACGGTTATCAGCCTGTATAAAATTATTCAAATGCAGTACATAGGGGAATGTGCAGGTGCAGGTGCCCTGCTGTTGAACACTACCTCAACACTTGTGTCTGATTTTAATAGAGGCCACGCATGGACTGCAAATATTCTTGTGGTTAGGCTACTTTAATATAACTTATTGCCACCAATTTCACAAGTGTTACAAAACATGGCAGTAAATCGTCTTTATGTTGGACCCATTAAGCCGTGCTACCACAAGCAATAACTCAGAGAGGAGGGCGTCTGCTGGACTTGTCCCTCATAAAGGTGTCAGAAGGGTTAGCATGCCCATTATGTTCAGGCTATTTCCCTGTGAAAGCTGTATTTGAACCTGCTTGCTTTATGCACGTTCAGGAGGCAGCCAGCACCACGTACTGTACACAGTATGCAGTGTGCAAAGGAGTTGTTTTAGGTTGAATTGATGCGATTTAATTATATACAATTGACCCATCTATGTCACACGCTTGGACTACCATTATCATTATCTTCCATAAGTGTCCACAACCTCTGGACTGATTATATACCTGAAGGAGTAGACCCACTAGGGGGCAGATCGGAGCTAAATTACTCTTTTCTGACACCATGTAATCTTTGAGAAATTGAGATTCTGGTGCGCACAAGAGACACTTGCAGGAACCAGTGTATGCTGATATAGGTGTACTGTCTATAGCTGCTGCTGCTGCTGCTCACAGACCAGCTGCATGTTAATCAGTAGCTTTTATATAAAGCAATGTGTTATTCATTTATTGCTATTATATGGGAAGTCTTAGGATTCAACGCCTTCTGGTCACAGTGCCTCACAGCTCCTCTTAACCTCCTGGCTTCTGCTCCATTATTTATAAAAACAGCACAAATACAGTTAACTGTAAAATCATTAGGAGAAACAGAGAGCTCACCAAAACATGCTTGCTACATTGAGCCCCTCTACACTTAAATATGCCGTTTTGCCCATTGAGTAATTAATAGAACTTCACCTCTTTAAAAGTTCTATTTAAAGGCATCTGGGCTTTGTTGTTGCTACTCACATTTGGAGCAATATTTCCAGTTTCACAAGCCAAACTAATGCTTCGCAAAAACCCCCCAACATTTTGCAATGTACAATCCATTACTTTAAGAAACACTGAAATATGCATTAACATCTGCATTGGTGAGATTTACAGCTCTTATCTATCACACAGTGCCATCTGATTCATTCATTCTCCAGCAGGACAGACATCCAGAGACACAACAGAAAGGGAGGTCCTGGAACAGATGGACAACACCCCCAACAGAGCCCTGATCTCCACATCATGGAGTCAATCTGGGATAGAATATAAAGACAGTCCACAGACTACTTTTACAACTGCTCCAAGAGGACTTGAACTTGCCAAGCCTCTTAAAAACATGTTCAAACGCGTGGCCAGATACTGTACTTTGTGTGAAGTTAAGTGTTAGATAAAACTCATCGTGACATTATTTTTGGATGTATCTGCACTTTACATAACAAATGTCACACTGAGTCAATATTTGCCTGCCCCAGAAATGACAGATTGTCACACTTTGGGCCACAGAGCTTATGCAGACAAGTATATAGGCAGCCAAAAGCCCACAGGAGGAGGTGCCGGTCAGGATGATGACTAAAAATTAGTTCCAGACTTTCACTCAGGATGATGGGGTTACTTTGTTTTATCAGAAAGACATAACATGCAGATATGTAACAATACTATATACAGCCTGTTTTTCATAGAATCCTGTTACCCACACCCATCAACTAAAGCAGGGGTGGGCATTTTTTTGAATACTTTTTCAAGTTAAAACTATTTCTGGTAGTAGTATCAACCCCCAGCTCGCTTTACCGTATATTTCGTGGGTTGCACTTTGCCCAGGTCTGATCTAAAGGCTGGTAACACCAGCTTCCTGGTGAGCATAAGCTTCTTGTTTGTTAGCATACTCACCAACTGCCTCCGAGAGTCCATAGACACGTTGTCCATAGGCATCCGTCTTGTCCCAGATAAAGGTGTACGATAGATTTGGTTGGGCAGGGAACCATTTCTGGAAGAGGCGCCCTACCACTGCCACCATCAGGTGAACCTGAATCAATAGGAACAAATATAAAGTTTACTCATTTTCACCACAGTCATTTCACAGTGGTAGAACAAAAATAATATGTCACCTTCATCAGGTTGAAAGGTATGGATGACTGTGTCATGGTAACTTTGAGGACTGGTTTATATCCTGCAGCTCTGGAGCTTAGGTAAATCAGGTTTAGGTCACTTCCTGGTATTGAAGTTTCTTCTTGTAAAACCTGCAAAGGGAAAAAATCATCAGGAAAAAAGAAAACCAACCGGCAACAAAAACAATCACCGCAGATGCACCTTATTCATAGGGAAAGCGCTGCTAATTGGACACAGCTTCATATAGCCACTAGCAGTATGTCCGATAAACAATCATGACCCATGACAAGTGTGCATATTTAACTCCGTAGGTAATTTACAAGTCAATGAATTTCTTCCACAATACTGAGCATGGAAGCCTTATTTCAAGTGTAAATATATGACCAAATAATTTAATAGAAAGAAAAACATTAAAGTTTCTTGGATCTTCAATAAAATAAAAACACCAAAGAATTGTGAATATCTGGGTTCCGTCACTGCGGTGTGACAACACGGTGAAGCAGTTGGTAATGGACTCTGGCTGCACTTCAAAAAACTGTGCTTTCAAGTCTCCAGACCTGAGGGGGTCCCTAGCTTACCTCTTTGAAGGCATGTTTAAGTATATATTTTATTAAGTGCAGTGTGTGGTGAAGGACAAGTAGCAGGGCCGCTGATTTCGATCATAACACCCTCAAAGCAACACACAACGCACCAACACAACCTTGACCTTTTGTTATCCACCGTGAGAGATCGTCTTTTAGTTTCACATCTGCCACTTTGCTCAACGTTCACTGTCAAGCACCGTATCATCCGCTGCTCTTTGTCTCTGCTTGTTAGAGAGGAGAAAATAACTCATTCCTGTGCAGGTGCATGCATAAGTGGCTTTAAGTATGAATATTATCTATGCAGGCATTCATGTGTTTTTGTCACAGTGTGTTTATGCACGTGTCCTTGTACTAAACTTGAAGGAGACGAGCCAGACTAGATCAGTGCTCTGACAGTAGACAGCCACGTGAAGCAGAGGACACGCAACATGTCCCAGCGTTGCTCCTGATGTGGGATCACTGTGAGTGGAGGGATGGCACAGAGTTGCAGGAGGGCAGCAGAGTGCAAAGTCAAAGAGAGAAGGCATTTCCCATCACATGTATGAACTTAATGAAGAACAAGTGATAACCTCTAGGACTGAGAAATGAAGTTAAAAATCTCCCTGTGGCCTCTTGGAGCATGCTCCAAAAGTGAGTCAATCCCCATAGACTCTGATGTTAAAGAGTTCTTTACAGCAGATATTAACATGATTACAGCCAGGTACGAAAAATATTTTTGTTTGCCCTGATGGAATGTTTTAATTTAATATCCTTCTTATTGCTTTTGATTTCCAAAACACAAAATCTTTCCTTTCTGCATAACTTAATTAAAATAAACCAAAAAGAAAATGCTTGTTTGTAGGATTATTTTGTCTTTTAGTCAAATATCTGTTTAGAACATTCCTGGCTTTTCTAATGGGAAATTATCTGGGGAAACCGTTTATATACCAGGCGTGTTCATCCAGTGGCCATTTGAGACACTACAACGTCTGTATTGTATTTACTTCTCAACATGGAAGGTTTCTGCTCAGTTGTTTCACAGAGACAGTGTAGGAATCATTGACTGTAAAAATAACCAGGATGTAAACATGTTTATTTCTGCTGTATAGTTGCATGTTTTAACATGGGAGTCTATGGGAAGTGACTCGCTTTTGGAGTCAGCCCCTAGAGGCTTCAGGGGGAACTACAAGTTTTAACACTTCTGCATGGCCTTCAAGTCTGAACCCCGGAGGTTTCTGCTTGGAATGCTCCTACAAGGTGAGCACTGTGGGTCAAAAGTGAACCAATAAGTTGGTCTGTGAATTGTGATGAGTGTTTACTTTGGCGCTAGGCTTTTAACCCATTGATATCATTGTGCACTTCCTGTGATTCCAAGGAAGTTAAACGATATAACTTAATACCAACAGGACTGCAGCACGTCATTTGAGGTTGCACAGCCTGTGAGCTGTTTAAGTGCTTGTCCAGGTTTTGTTCTCTGTGGAGATTACATGTTCTCGTTGTGTTTGTGTTGAGCTTTTTCCAGGTTCTTCGGTTTCCAACCGCAGGCCCAGAGCCACCATTCAGATGTGGTTGTATCTGAAGCTGTGTGAATGCGTTTGTATGGCTTAATGTTAGCCCCCACTAGACAGGTTCAAATAAGATTTAAAAAAGGGCTTTTTCATATAAATAACAAGCTGAATAAACAAGGAGCACATCTGATGAACAGACAGGCTCAGGAAATATGGAAGAAATATTTGAGAAAAAAGGAAAAATTCTCAGGTAATGAACCATTTGGACTGTTCCGGTGTTATCCTTTTCAGCTACACTATTGCCTTTTCATTAGCTGGGCATTTAGCCGTCATTACAGATCCATTACATCCCCTTTAAGACTGCCCTTTTCTCTGCCCTCCTCTCTAATGGACTCAGCTCCACCAAAACCTAAGAAGCAGCTTTCCATTCGCCTGCTTTTGATCTGCACTCACATGCGCACACACACAAATGCATGCTATTCTTTCATGCACACACTCCTTCTCTTTATCGCAGATAGACAGGCACACACTCACACGCTTGTCAAATAAAAAATAATTATAGAGCGCTGGTTCAAGGTTGTAAAAATATAAAAACACACACAGAGTTCTGTCATCTGGTTCATTTCCTCTGTGGACTGGTTAACGCAATGTGACGATAAAGAACCCCTACACACACACACACACACGCTTTTCTCTGTATTCCATTCTCCCTATCTATCCTGCACAGCCAATACACCTCTCTCTCTTTTCCTTTCTCTTACACACAACACACACACCACAAAAACAACACAGTGAGTAATGTGTATGCAATTACAACATTCCTCCATGATGAGTCTGAGTTAGCCCGCCAAGAGAAACGTACTATTAGACTCACAGGCAATTAGAGACAGGAGGTAGGGTGGGGCCCTGTGTGTGTGTGTGTGTGTGTGTGTGTGTGTGTGCACGTGCACACACATATAAAACTAGTTTCCTATAAAAACAACCGCACCAGAGCCACAATTCCTCACACTGTGTTGAGTGTGTGTATTTGTCTCTACCCCTGTCCGCCTCTGCAGGACACAGTCTGTTTAATGTGTTAGCGTTTAGCACGTCTTCCGACAGTTGGGCCTCAGCTGTGTTGACAGCACCGATGTGAGTGTAAACAACTAAGAAAATTAGTTGTACTATTTTACTTGGAGGAACGACACTAGATACATCTTTCAAGCTTCCACAACGTGAGAGGCAATGTGTGTAATCAGGAAATGATTTTATCAGTTACTGGATGTTTTTACATCAACATGTCCAAAAGCTGATAAGTGTTCTTTTTGCTCCATGTCTACAACCCAAAGAGGTTCATGACACCCTGATATGAGCATATATCTGACACTATGGATGTCACACCAGCACCTAAATTACAAGGGCCTGCAGGTAAGAGTTCTCCCTGATATGGTAATGCAAACTCTAGAGGCTGTTCTCAGCAAGCAGGCACCTCTGTATATCTCCAAAAAGCCCCGTTTGGATACATTCTGAATATAAATGCTTACTTCTTTTTTTTTTTCCATTTTTTAAGCACACTTTTAAATGATGGAGTACGAAAAGTAGTGATGCGATGTCAGTTTAGAAAGGCCAATCTAACCTAAAATACTAGTTATGACTCATACATAAATAACATATTGCAATGTAGATGCAAAATCAGTCTGATATATAATGATAAATAAATAAATAAATAAAAATCATTGGATCATACCACGCCGAACTTCACACTTCAAGCATAAAGTTATGCGCCATTAATTTAACAGGCCAAAATAAAGCCATGTTGTCTTTTTCTGACACACTAAATAGGAAATTTTAGCTCTAAAAATCTCCCAATTAAAACATGTTACAGATAGGTTGTGCCTTTATCAATGTGTAAATATAAGGGGTTCATTTTTGATTGTTCTGTTCAAAATTACCAGCTGTAAAAAAAAAGGGGTGCATACACAGCAAAGGAGAGAGGTTCATGTCAATCTTGCAGGCCTTTGAGTATTCAAGTTGAACAGCCTAATGTGACGTAATGCTGTGTAAAATAGTGCTTTATTATATAATATACAGCACTAATATACAAGACCAGCCTTCAACACTGTGCGTGCAAGCAACTCAGGATGTGCTAAATATTACACAATATAACATGTACATCCTTAAGAATGTTCTTTCTTATCAAGAACCCTGAATGGAGTATATATTTAATCACAAGTAAAGTAAAATAGTCAAAGGGAATCTTTTTAATAGGTGTCTGCTGCTGTATTTATTACCTGTGTCTCAGGTATGATGGGTCCATCCTCAGGAGAACCTCTGTAAAAGGTTGACAGAGGTGAGGCAACGATAACAGGACTGGGTCTGACGAACCCGCTCAGGTCACAGCTTGGAATGTCATTCTCCTCCTGAAACAGCCCGACATGACATGTGTCATTCATCGAGGCGTCTGTGAAACACTGACTTCATTAGTCACTCACTTAGCCTGTCATGGAAGAACAATCAGACTAAAAATGTCATCTCGCTCCATATGATAATTGAGTCATTATGTCAGAAACAAATAGTAATAACCGCCTGTTCTGTCAGTGGGGAAATAATAAAAGGTCAACGATGAAAGCTTCAGATCTGTGTGAAAGAGGAGAAGTCTAAAAGCTACAGTTTCAGCCTCACCTTCTTCATGACAAGTGTGTCCATCACATAGAAGACGTTCCATGGGACCCACACCGTTCTGTACTGAGTAAGGAATGGAGCTCGCTCAAAACTCAATGTCAAGGATGCCCCGCCATTGGCCAGGAGATCGAACCTGTCGACACATGTGCAGCAAAACCAATGAATTGCAGTGTAAGTGCCGTAAAGAAAACCCTGCAGTCAGCTGGAGAGGACTGGTGCATATCATTAGAGTGAATTAAAATGTTGGCTTGATTAAGGCTTCCTTGACTGAGTTGTGTTAACCTTAAAACTCTTGAAGCATATAACAGGGGATTTGCCCAGGAGAGCAGAGCAGTGAACCCACTGGCTCTAAAATGTTGAACTGTGAAGTTGTAATTGGCTCATTTAAATTCTATAAGTGTGTGTTGTGCCTTAGTGAATTTACATGCATTTTTCCTATGTGCGTTTACTACGTGTGTAGTTGTTGCTGAGTGTGGGAGCACTTTTGTTCTGTCTGTCTGTGTGTGTTTGTTTGTGTGAAGCAGTGATTGATTGCATCCTTGTGAATCCAATGCATTTTAAAAGAGTCTTCCATTCACACCTCTCCAGCTGATGTGCTTGAGATTGAAGAAAGAGCCTGGAGTGGAGGAGGAGGAGGGAGGGAGGCAGGTGGGGTCAGAGCAGAATATAGATGTGATTTAAGCACTCTCTCATTGTTTTGCTGAACTGGCTTTTTTTATCAAGTGTTTTATATGTTTTATGCAATTTGTTAACAGCTATATTTAAATTCCTACAGTGACCTTGTGGAGATAAAAACGACTCGACATCTCAGTATGTTTCTTTGTGTGTAGATTTAAACTATAAAGCCTCAATAATACCAGGAGCGTAGGATTCTAAATAATCTATAATCTTAATTAGTTTCTCTTCCTTTCCAAGCTCATCATTTAAAAGGCATTGGTTGTACTATTTTGTAGAAAAGATGAATTCTCTAATTAGCCAGAGGAAATATACTAGCGTGAATGGTTTTATTTATTCATATTAGCATCCATAAAAGATTTAAAAGAATATATGGACAGGAGGGATTTTCCTGCTGTATTTGATGCCACAAGGAGGCAGTGTCAATAGAATTTGGAACAATTGGAGGTAGGCTGCTTATGTTGGTCAATCTATATATCCCTGACATGTAACAGTGTTGAATATAAAACATGATGTTGTCTGTGTGTCTCCAAATTTGGTTCATTTCCCATAATACTTCAGTCTCTGTATCACTCACACTATAACTTTTTTTTATTGACCGGACAGATCTCAGCGTGTGCAGGAAGGTATCAATTCTGGCTTCCTCTGATGTCTAAGGATGCGAAAGTACTTAAAATTCTGAGCACTCCCATGCAGATCGTGCTGTAATGTACTGCTATGTAATCACCAAATGAGATTCTTTGTCGAACGCAATTTGCTTTTTGTGCTTCACGTGTGCAATTAAAATTTCCTTTTCACAGAAAGAAAATATTTTCAAAATAAAAACCATTTCCATATATTACATTACCTTTAAAGAGAACACTAATATCTCACAATTGTAATTAATCCACTCCTCTCTGTTAACATACACATTCGCAAATTAAAGGGGGAAAAGGGTTATAATTCTTCACCGGCCTTCAAAATAAAGACCATACCGAATTGTGAAAAGAAAAGTGTGCTGACTAAGCTTAATGAAAAGATGAATATATATTACAGGTATGGTATAAATATATATATATACATATATATAAAAGTAAATACACACATGCCATCCTTGCGTGTGATAGTGTGTCCGTGTTCAGGATAGTGGACGAACGTCACATTGACTCCAATCAGGGGTGTTCCATCTGCTGTCAGCACCTGACCTCGAATTACAGACACCAAGCTGGAAAGAGAGAAAGACACATGGAGGAGAAAGCTTTATTTAGACAGTTGAAACACCTACAAACTAAATTATTGTTTGTGTAAGTGTAATTAAACGGGCAAATTGAGCCATCAGTGATCATCACTGAACTCCCAGGTTTCTCTGTGCTTTGGCAAAAGCTATGCTGAGGCAAACACGCAGTGATACACTCACACAACCACACACAGTGACACTACAACCTTTCTTATCACTGCTATTACTCCTGGAGACGGCAACTGCAGAGTGCACTGAGGCGTCACATGAAACAACAACTGTGGTGGTAACTGCTGAGCTGTGGGAGTGGGAGCACTGTGATGGGACACCGGTGTTATTGCAGAGCACGGCTGCACATTCTCATCACACTCATTTGCATAGTTTTACACCACAGGGGCCACATATTCAAGTGAGGTTGTCCATTGGAATTAGAGTCATTCTTTTATTCTGAAAGTAGCAGTTTTCCTGACACTTTGCTCATCCAGATTTTACAGGAATTATTTCTGTGGGCTGTAAGCTCAGGTGTGACAGAAAAAAAAGACTCCTGTCAGTCCATTAAGATTGCACATGTCTGATCTGTTCTGTCAGTCAGCTGACATACTGGAGAGGACAGGACCCTCTGATGCTACAGTGTGTCAAGGGTTGGCTGGTCAACTCTTTAACATTTAACAAGCCCAGCCTGTGTGCCTGTCTGCCTCTGGCACTTGCCCTCTACTCTGCCCTGGAGGATGATCTCTGAGAGTCAGGACAGGTTCTACTCCTGTGAGGTCTGGAAGCTCTTGACGTGTTACCTGCCAGCTTGATATCGTCAGCCATTCTGAGTTTGTAGGGAACTGTGGACAGATGTCTCTGTCATGATGCATTCCAAAAAGATGTTATACGGCGCAGGAGGAGTGGAGGCATTCATGAAACTACTATTTGCTCATTCAAAGGTGGTGGTGGTCATCTCTTACTAAATCCTAACTTTCATGCAGGAACAAAAAGACAGTGAGGACTCCACCTGATGCATTTTCAGTGAAAAGAAAGATTTGTTGAAAATACTTGAAAATGGGACGACCTTGCTGGAACATTGCGACACAGAGAGTCTACAAATGCGTCCCTCTAAGGACACAACACTTTAATTGGGACACAGATACTTTCAGCTTTGGATGATTGTGATTGTTTGAGCAGCAATATGTACGTGTGTTCACTCTAACAGCCACCATTGGGTATTGACATATTTTTTTAACTAACTTCATATGATAAAATGATGTGTATCAAAGTGTCACCTTTATGAAAGGAGAAATTAAAATCAAATATTTTTGTCTTTTTAAAGCATAAGTCACCATTTTCAAAATGCAACCACCCAAATGCGATTCAACCACAAAGACCAACTCTCTCTCTGAAACACACACACAATGTCTGTTTTCAGGTCTAATAAAACATTTTTATTATTATTATTTATTAAGGTTGCAGGCACATTCCATTATGGAAATATTGGACATTTTTATTATAGGGTTGTGGCCCTGAGCTCTTATGAGACATTAAGGCAAGCATAAAATATGTGACAAATGCAGAAAAATGTCTAAACAGAACTGCTGTCATGTTTCTTCCCTGTCAGTAGCCGTGCCTTTCACTCTGTATTTTGCAGACTGCCACCCTCTCCTTCTCTTTCTTATCATATTTAATGAATGTTACGACTGAGGCAGATGTGGGCAGAAATGGCTCTTGGTAAGGAAAAAAGGGAAAACCTTGAGTCCCTATATTGTGATGTTGGGCTCGCTGGCACTTTTTCTATTATATTCATCCAGACAGAAAGCAAAGCCAAGCTGCTACTACTCATTTTATAGTAAGTAAAATGAGGATAAGCTATGACCTGCGGGCAGAAGTACTGTGAGTCAAACAATCACAGCTATAGAAAGAAGATATTGAGACAAAAGAAATGACACGAATTAACCATAAACCCTCTGTTCTGAAAAACAAATGTGTTTGTACTGAAGAACTGGAAGTCATTTTAGCCTGTTTTTGAAGAACTGTACTTTCTCTCTGTACTGACAGCTTTTTCATGCAGCACTGTTACCATGGTTCACAGGTAATTTAAGGTTGTAAATCTGTGCTTTTAAACAAATAGCCAAAATTATAGCATTCAACTGTTAAAGATGGGAAAATGACTGACTTTTTAAATGCATGCATCTATTGTTGTTTGGGCCCCCGTTTTGTTCCCACTCTTGGTTAAACTTGTGGGCATTTTTGGG
>JAVQJX010086973.1:0-16958 GCA_036025115.1 Ambassis agassizii
TGTACAGTGTAGGCTGTATGAAATTAACGTCGCATAAAATCGACCAATCAGAATTTTGGTCGACTCATAACATATCAACCAATAAATCGACCAGTCGACTTTGACTTTACAGCCCTACAGGGCACACTGCACGCAGGTACACTGAGGTCTCTACTACCCACAGAGCAATTTTGATCATGATCTCTGACAAAACGTTGAGGAGATATGAGTCATTTCCTGTTTGGTGACTTAACGGGCAGCTTCATTCAAATGTCACAGCCGCACAGCTTGGATTAATAAAGGTGAATTAGTGATGGAGACGTCATATCAGTGATAAGCCAATTATTGTTCAGTCAAGTCAATCAAAGTATAACAGGGGAGAGAGAGAGACAGAGAGAGAGAGAGAGAGAGAGAGGGTAGGATCTCACCCCAAAACAATCGAAACATTTAATTATCGAGTTGAACTGTCCTTTGAAGACGCATGGTGCAGAGGGAGGGACACACACTGATAATTGATTAGACGTGGATCTATCTAACATTGTTGTTAACAGGCGTTTACTATGTGGTCAGTTAACAGACCTCGGCTGCTGTTTGCAAGTGATAGAGTATCTCTACCTGACAAACGCTTTCAACCTGACAAAGCGGCATGTCTATCAGCACTGACAGGAGTAGATCTCTGTGCACTCTTTCCCTGATTTACACAGTCTGGTCTCTATTCAGAGCATACAGGCAACATCACAATCCATTCGCCTGTATGTGATTGTTGATAGGATACACATGGGACTTGCAACAAAGGAGGAAACGTGGCTCATGTGAGATGAGGGCTGACAACAATGGCCCTGCAGGAGAACACATGAGCTTCCTCTGCAAATGAAACACACTTCAGCAGCTTTGCATATTAACAGAGAACCAAAGGTGAAGGGATTCAGTCGGGCTGCCATCGTTCACTGGTGATCCCTGCAGCTCAGAGCGGGTCTGACTAGTTCTGTATGATGCAAATGTTTCATCAGTGAAGACTTGGGGTGCAGAGTGAAAGAGCATTTCGTGTCTGTGGGGGAGTTTACATTCAGAATGCAGGCTGAAAGAGGTTTACTGGAATTAGTTTAACATCTTTATCAAGCAACTGTGCCAACCAACGCAAAATGATACAATGACATGCAGTTCTTTTCCTTTTAAAAAGTCACCTTAAAACGCTAACAAAGCTGCCTCATTTCCCGCCTGTTATATCACTGGTTGTTGAATCTTATTTAATGGGTGATTTCCCTGATGTAAACAACATGATATCACAATGCAATGGGAGACTATAAATGTCAGTTTAAAGTTCACTTGCAATAAAGCGACAAATTAAGTGTGACAGAAGCCTTCACAGAATACACTGTTGAGCAGCTTGAAAAAAAAAAACTATTGTATTTGCAGTTAAAAGCAATCCACCTTGCTCTCTTACTACTGCTACATCTCTATACACTTAAGCATCAAGGTCACACACACTCTTCATGGTTAGTCAAAAGCCATTCTGGGAAATGAAGCAAGTAACACACATCTGAAGAGTTTTTTTCCTCCGCTGGCACAGTGGAACCGAAAGTGTGTTCAGTTGTCATGTAGACCTGAATTCCAAATTTTCTGCCGCAAAGAACATCAAGTCTGTTTTGTTATGAAGAGAACACATTAATCAATAGCTGAAGGAGAAATAATACAATGTTTTTCAATTGTAAATAATGATTTGACTAAAAATGAACCATATTTCAAAGGAAGATGTTATTTTTGAAGCGAATGCACCCCAGTGCCAGGACAACGGTGAACATCAGAGCCTGTACTGAAGGTCCATCAGTCAGTCATCAATCAATCTCCGCTAAAATACTGAGTGACTATGGGACAGTGATGATCGCAGGAATGCAGGAAGTGAGCAAAACTATGCAATAAAACTAAGATGTGTTTAGTATTGTACTACCTGATGATTAACTGCAGCAAAGAACCGTGATGTGCATCTTCACTGATTGTCCCACTTTAATGTAAAGATTAACATCAGCTAAACATATTGTTAATGAAAGTTAGCCGAAAACTCTAGGGTCAAACTACTTGAGGAAATAAGAGGGTTCCTGAAGTAAAACGAAATCTGTGGAGTCAATTATATACCAGCCAGACGCCCAAAAACTGCCGGCCTTTTAAGTAAAATGTTAGTGTAGACTCCACTGAATGAAGTATAAGATCTGCCATCATGACCCTGAGGAAAAAAGCATTCAAGCTGCATGTCAGTTATACCCATTACTGCATGACTCACACTAAAAAGCTGAATTAATGCCTCAACAGAATAGTTTGTGACAAGTGTGTACATTGTGTGTGTACGCTGAAACTCAATTCACTGCACTGTACACGCTACTAGCTATTTTCAATTAGATTCAGTCATGTAGTGCTAACATTCATTCAATTTATTAGCAAATAATGGAGGACACACTCCCAAGTCACCAACATCAAAAGCTTAATGCAGGAAGCTCCCTCCCTTTTGTTTATTGCCGTTTATTGTGTCACAGCGCACTTACATTTAAGACACTTAAACAGGCATTAGTTTGTTAAATCTTTTGCATTATGAACAGATTTAAGGAAATTAGCACCATCAATGCAATCACTGTTCATTTGTTCCCACTGATGGATGTTTGTGAATGTTCAGACGATCTCACAAAAAGATCTCAGATAATCTGTTTCCACTGGAGTCAAAAAAGATGGCAGCAGACAAGTTATTGGCATGTTCAATTTAGGCCTTTGTTTCACCTCCTGTCTTCTGAAGAATAAGACCAATCCTCATGGGCGCGGGAATCGAGAGCATACTTTCAGAAAAATGACACATCTGTGACACTCGAACACGGGTGTGAGGGGCGTACGCACCCTGAAGGCAATGTCATTTCATAAGGAGTATGCTTTCACGTTCGCTGAAGTCCCTACTGTTGTGGGAGAAAAGCGTAAATGATATCACAGAGATGGGTCATCTGTCAGATAGAATACATTAGGGAAATTGTCTTTGAGAGATGACACAGTTAGCACAGCGGGATGACAGCCACGCTGCAGGCACAGTGTCTAATCCAGTATCTGTGGTCAGCTAAACGGTGTACCGCTGACCTTGCCACTCATCACCATACATCCTTTTCTCTAGAGGAGAGAGAATTGGCAAGGCACTGTGACATCACCTTCATGAATGTGGCCATCTACCTGAGTGTGTCCATAATTATCCAGATCTGAAAGTCAGAAATATCAAAGCAGTGTACCAGTGACGGGTGTGGTGATAACACACATATGAATATTCACCATCACAGACTACCCATCCATCAGAGCTTGGAAGCTAGCAGCACCGCAGCTACTGCTAGCTAAGTGTTCAATAGGCCTGCTGTGCTTTGTGATAAAGTATTCCTGCATCATGTTTTGTATGATGAGACAATAACTTTATCATTATAATTGTGTGTGTAAATTTTTCAATAGCTGTAGACAGAAGCCCTACAAAACACTACAAAAGCAACCTCAACCATTAGAAAAAAGTGTAAACTCTTGAAATATCACTATCTGCTATCAAAAACACTCACACGTTACATTCAGTGTTGAATCCAGTCATCATGAACCATGAGGTTCAGAGGAGTAAATGGTTTCATGTATTACACAGTTTCACCTTCATTAATTGCTATAAGCCAATTTGACACCAGCAATTTGTTCTAAAGGTTCACTGTATCAATAACACAACATCAACATTAAAATATGGATTTACCACATAACGTGCCGTTCATCCACATCAATACCCTACAGTGTTTCTGTACACCGGGGAATTAAACATCAGCCTCCACTTATGCAAACATGTTTCAGGGCCTCGGTACAAAAGAAATGTTAATTCCCATTCATGCCATCGCCCGCTCAGCTGCAGGGCCATTGTTCCACTCCTTCACTTCTGCTCTAAGACATGACTGTGAGCTCATCTCAACCTACAACATGTCTGCAAGCACTATGCAAACTAGTAAACTTCTACCAAAGTGAGCCAGCAAGCCATAAAATATATCCTTTCCCTAAATACAAGCAATCAAAATGTCTTTCTGTGCTATCACAGACGACGCAGCAGAGATCTGAAGACTATCAAAGTATCAAAGGTTGATAATTTACCGAAAAGAATCAAAGGGGTCTGACTGTAACGGGTGTAACAAAGATAATTCAGGACAGTCAGGGCAATGTCAATCAAAGCTGATCTGTACACACCCACACAGTCCAGAGAAGAGAAGTCTAATCAGCCAAGGAACTGATAAGCGTTCTGTGGGTGTTTGAAGCCTTTAACAAATGAAAGGGACTTCTGTTACACCTTCAAAGTGAGATTATCTACCTACTGCTCAGCTAATCTGATCATTCTTTTACCGAGTTATGACTGCAGAATATAGAGCCGTCTCCATGTCACTCCTCGTTTACCTACATGATGTTAGGCTTAATTTAAAGTGAGAGGGAACAGTGTGGCAATGAAGCGGCTGAAATCTCTTTTCACTAATCATTACTTCCTCATTATTAGATGTCAGAAGATGTCACAACATGCTTCCCCATAGTCTCAAATGCTAACAGACAATTAGCATACATCATAGAAGGCTACATACATAGCAGCAAATAACGTTTAGGTTTTTGTGACACTTTTATCAAGAAAATTATCCTTTTCTAGATTAACAAACCAAATCTAGTCCTCGGGTTTACACAGGAAAATATAGTCAATTCCAGTGTGATGAAATCAAATGATGTGATCAGATCTCTCTGAGTACACACATGCACTTTGACACTCTGGATGACAAAGCAGGAAATGTGAGGTTGCTAACACTTCTGTTATTTCTACTTTGTGTAACTTCCAAGTAAACATTGCCAAACAAAGGCCTGCTCATCATGGAGTCATCAGGTCTCAGGCTTTTATGACCCAAGGAGGTCTACAAGGGTAGGTGGCAACAACGCTATGGGAGGATTGGGTTTCTTACAGCTTGATAAAGTCATTGAGAGGTATGCAGGCACAGTGATGGACTGTTTTCTGGGATTCACAGGAGTGCCAACAGTCAAACACTAGCATGAAACCATTAAGAAGACTGCTCTTCCTCCAGGAGATGTGGACCCTATTCACAACAGTACCTCTTCAACAAGACTGAGAATTAGCTCACTTAGCAACTGGACTGTGATGATGACGTTGTCATTGCTACAGTGGAGCATTTTCTGGAGGTCCAATATAGTGCCTCCAACAAAAGACACTATGTAACTCTTTTAAGGTGATCATGTTAAACAAAAAGCATCATAGCTATTATAACATTGACAACTTCTACATTAAGACCTCAAACGCATCAATCAGGGCTTGTACTACACTATAAAATAAACGACCGTTACATTACAGTCAAAGATGGGAACATGCAACAAGGAAACAAATGTGTCTGCATGTCCAGCCTTTGATCTCTTCACAAGTCCAACAGACCACCCACTCATGCAACATGCAATGAAAACTTAATCCTGCTGGCTTTAGTGCACCTGTTTGTGCTCACCGTTGTGTGTGTGTGTGTCAGTTGCAATGCTTTTGACAACAACAGGAGTAGAGGGGGTCAGCCTGAATGACAATGGAACTTAATACCACAGTGTTCTCAGTTAAAAATTCATATTATGGTGACTCTCAGCGCTCATGTGTGTTTGTTTTATTAACAATACTAATACCATGATAATGCATAAAAATCAAAAATGTGTTTTTAAGTGCGCACAAAATAGGCATCTTGGTATGCTTTTCAAATGTTGGTTTGGTGATCATGTGAGCAATCTGTTAGCTGACAAGTCAATGCTGTTAGCTTAGTTGTTTGTTATGAATAAGTAAGTTATGAATGAACTCTAGCATTATATCCTCACAATACTTCAGTGATAACTTGACGAAAGCAGAAGATTTGCTACACAAAGATACCTTCTGATGAATCTGTTTGCACAGCAGCTCCAGTGTCTGTAGTTCTAGATTTTAACCCATTTTTCAAGAAAATCTGCCCCAAAAGAATTCATACTGAAGTTTCCTATTTCCCACCAAAACCCATGTACTTTATTAATCAACTTAACTGCAGGATGAGTTTCAGTATCAAAAAACACTTAAAAATAAACACTAGAGACCGAGGATACATTCACCTCACAGCTGATACAACCTTTACTCTACATTTAATGAGTGAAACTAAGCCTGTGTGTGAAGCTTTAGGAGAACTCCATAATTAATGTCACATTTGTGTAGACTTTCCCAGAGACAGTGTTTGTTACTGATAAAATGACCCATGGTATCTATAAAGCACCACTGTTCTGCTTCTCCAGTGGAAATGATGCAACATCCTTCATGTCTCATACCCAGCTCAGCTTTCACTGTCTGCAGTGTATCAAGCTGTGAGCAAGTATTCTCTGACACACATCAAGCATTCCTCTACAAACAACTGTGCCCTTAGCACATCTCTACAATAAAAATATCACACAACTGTGTTAGAGTTGGTCATAAAAATTACATTCGATTCGATGGTTTAGATTAGACATGATGCTGCTTTTAACCTGTGACTATATTTGCCATGTGTCACACATGATGCATTTGAAAGAAAGAAGACATAACCTAAAAGACATATCTCACCGGATTAATTTATCATAGTTTCAGATTCACTAAAAACAGAACCTGAATTTGGGAAAATCTCCAGCATATGTAGTCACTATTCCTCTCAAAGCATGCTAAACTGCTTACGTGTAAGGAACGTGCTCAAACACCTACATGGTGCAGACATAATGTGCAGCTGTTACTTGAAAGAACCAAAAAGTCACAGTGAACCTGTGTCCTTGGACTAAAACTAAAAGGTCCTTCACACGGTGCAGACAACTGGAGGATGTGCGAGTACACCTTACAAGTCAGAGATAGCACGGTTAATGCACCCATCTTTGTTCCCGATGTCCTTGAGCACGGGTCACAACACTGATGCAACACTCACCTCGCCACAAACAACAACACTTTCTGATGCAACATATATAAGTACAGATCTCTTTTTTTGATGCAACTGCTGACAGTTTATTTTTGTGTAATGGGGCCAATATTTCATTTCAACAGACTCAACAAGTCACCTGCATGAGCTGCCACACAAAACCAGCAAAGATTTAAACCCATGTGTGGACAGCTGAGCCTTTGTTTACGCATATCTCATTGTTAAACAACAGACTATATTTCACTACATCTACTTGGGTCTATGGCTTGTTTACACTAAATTTAAGATGGTAATATCAAACATTACAATGAGTTTATTAGAAAAAGATATCAGCAAATTGAACTTTCATCATCCTACATGATATACCTATACACTATCTAATTTCCAAATACTGTCAATCAAGGTCTACAAAACACATTCGTTGGCGTGAGCCCAGGTGTTCTATAGGCTATAAGCGCTGAATTATTAATCAGTACGTCTTGTTGCTCCCCATGTTCACCACTTAGCAATTTGTAAGCATTTTGCTCTGTGCAACCGAACACCACTGAAGCCTGAACAACTTGAAAATATTCAACCAGCCAGCTGAATGGGAAACACTTTTGATTTCCTCTTGGCATCATACCTGTCAGGCAAGTCTGCCTCACTGTTATGCAGCACCCTTCCTATTTACTGTATGGATTTGAATAATGATTATTGATTCATCTCAGATCAGCTGGTTCATTCATTCGGATACAGACAGATGTGTTGATAATATAATGCAGTGTTTTCAAGGATCTCGTTTTGTCTGAAAGTACAGACTCCAGAGGGGATTAGTTTCTCACATGAGCATCACAAATTCCTGCATCAAAAATCAACTCATGCTAATGCTTTAGCAGCAATGTTCCCTTCTCTCTTAGTAATTCCCAATAGTGCATCAACAAATATAATGCCAATCAAAAAGGAGCTTTGGTGTATTATTATTATTTTCCCCTCAAGTGCCTTTGTAGCTACCTAACTACCTATTTGTTCTGACTCAAGTGTGACAATCCTAGTTCAGATCAATCTTGTGCAGAATGAATGAAACCATCTTACCTGTGTAACCTGCTATCCAGCCCCATGAAGACACCATGGCCAGCAACCATTTGAACATGATTCCTTCAATGTGCCAGAAAGTAGAGCTGTCCCATATTCTCAGTGGCTGAAGAAGCAGCAGGTATAAGCAGTAGGATGGGATGGCTACACAGTTGTTCAGGAACATGAAGACAAAACGGAGCACAGCCTTGAGGAGAGCCCAGCCCAGATTGCCGGCCCCGTCCAAGAGCTGTGCCATCCTGATACACACCGTCTGCAACACACACACACACACAGCAGCGGTTAGCATCTTGTGTGACAAAAAAACAAACTGTGTGTGTGTGTGTAACTTATATCCATCCTGTACACAAACTGTAGTGCTGCGAACAAATCCTCAAACATTAACTAATGTTATTACAAACACACACCTAGGAAGGGATGTCGACAACCGGATGAGGGTGAGGCTATTATATCTATCCATAAAAGAGGATTTATCATTATTATTATTATCATTATTATTCGTGACCGTCTGCCAGCTAGCTGCCTCTCCGTAACAGTAATACATGCAAAGACAGGACCATAAAAGGACCAGCCGGGACGTGGTCGAGGACTTCATGGTACGGCTAGCTAGCAGAGAGTGAGTTAGCATAACGGGAGCAGAAATATGTCACATAAGACAAACTCATGGGCTGCTGCTCAAATGAGAAATGCAGCTAACAAAGGTGTTTAGGAGACAATTCCAGATGAGAACTCGGTCCCAAAACGTCTGGAGGTGCAGACGCCATATACGAGCGCCTCATCCAGATTATAGTCTGAGCCAGTGATTTAGAAGTAAAACTCCAGCAGCGCGCTTTACTCACCCACTGAATGTCACTGAAGCATCCGAAGAGGTGCAGCTAATTGTTGAAGCGGGATGAATTATGTCACGTGTAGCTAACCTGAATGGTTAAGTTAGCAATTGTTGCTAGCTGGCATGTTCGGTCTCTTATCAAATCAGGGCACAGAGGTGGAAACGTCTGCTAATGTTCATTCAGCTGAAGTTATCCAGGTCTGCTCGGCTGTCCCGGCGGGCACCGTTAGCTCGCTAGCTAGCTAGCTAGCTAGCAAGCTACTCCACTTGAGCGTCGCTGGCTCCATCTCAGTCAGACACACCGGGATAAATCCTCTGATGCATCATCATCATCATCGTCGTCGTCAAGTTAGCTAGCTACTGAGCTCCCATTAGCGGATATGGACGGTCCCCGGATCTCTGCTGCTCGTTAAACAAACGCTGCACAAAATATACACGACACAGGCGAATCAAATGCGTAAAGCAGCGGTTTTTGTTTTTTTTCGTCCCCGGGCGGCAGGACCCGTTATCTTCCTCCAGATCCCGATTCACACCGCGTCAATGTACACAAAAGACGTCAAGGGCGGAAGTGGATCCCAGCTGTCTTCAAAATAAAAGCACCGTTCGGTGTGTTTCCGTGCTCGAAACAAATACCATCTATTGACATCAATATAATAATGATGGAAATGACATTTTATTGTATATATTTTAATTACATTTATTTAAAAAAAAGTTATTAATTTTTTGTAGCTATTAATGTAACGGAGGGAATTGGCTTAATATTACAAATTCAATTTCAATTAATTTTGAAAACCATGTACGGAACATAATTTTTTTTCCTTCTTACTTGACAGTCTAAAGTGTTCGCTAGTGTGCTAGTGTCCTCTCTAGAGGCGCTCTAGTGTTCGCCAGCATCTCTTCACGCAGTGCGCAGGCTCCGGTGTGAAGAACTGGTGATTTCAAGGTCTATTAAAACTGCTGTTTTCTCATTCTTATGACTTCACGTGAAATCATCAAGTTATTTTGGTACTGAAGATTTCAAGGTGGGACTTTAAATTTCCCTCTAAGGGATTAACAGAGTATTTAAAAATTACTACAAAAAAAATAAGTCAATTTACAATCAATTTTCTTGTCTGAAATAGAGCACTATCATTATATTATTAGCAATTTATGCTGTCAAAAGATAATATTCAAATATTACGGAAATAATATTACTGGTTAACAGGTTACAGTATGTACGTTTTAATCATCATGGGAAGATTTACAGCTCTACCAAAAATGATCATTACGACTATGATCTGCCCCCTGGCGTCTCTTTGTATTATTGCATTTGTCTTGAAAAGATGACATGTTTATTCCAAGGACGATCGGTACTGCACTATCCTAGACTGCATGCATGAAATGCTACTGGTTTGACAACATAAGCAGAATGGTTTTGTTCATCGCTTTGAACCTGGTCCATTATACTTATAAATAATTACACCAAATAAACAGTATTAAAACAAAATACAGTTTTTTACTTATTGAAAAAATATGTACATAATGTTAAGCAGACACTAAAACAGTAAATCAGGGCAATCACTAGAAGCGAGTGTAAGCAGCCCTCTGGGGAGCAGGCGGAGGTCCACCCTGCTGCAACTGGTGGCGGAGCTGCTGGGAGTACGGATCCTCCAGAGACTTGACCGATACCGTTGTCTTGGGACCCGTCTTCCACTCGATGCCGCTCTCATCCACCACAGAGGCTTCCACGGTGACGGTGTGGGTGCCCAGGATGGAGAAGTTCAGCAAGAACTGGGTGCTGAAGTAATCATTGTGGGGCTCTACACGCTGCTCAATCTCATTTGTTTTAGTGTCCAGTGGAATCTGAAAGGGTAAAAACAAAAATATAAATAATACAGAAAATTCATAACAAGAGCAGAGTGTAAACTAAGATTATACAGTACCTTGTAGTCAGGCCCCATCTTGCTCTGGAGAACTGAAGTGACATTGAGACAGACAGACTGGATCTTCCTGAAAAGTCCTGGGGTTGAACCATGCTGCACCACACCCTCCACCTTCAGAGTCAGCTGCTGGGTGTTCTGCACTGGGATTGGTTCACTTGGTGTCCGTGGAGATGGAGACAGGGCGAGCTGGGAGAACACAACACACACAATGATAAAACATATAAGAATTGAAGATGTGAAAGGAATGTAACTATAGAAACCCCCTTTTAGACATGTGATGAGTAACACTGCTGATATCTTAAAGTGAAGCCAGCAGTGCTATTCAGGGTCATGAGTCACTTTGATGTTGAGGCATTCAAAACAAATCCTACACCAATACACTGAGAATTTGGTCTGATCTGCTGATTGGAGCCGGGTACGATAAATACCAGTGAGTACTGCAGTCAATCGACCAGACATAATGGTTATAATTCAGCACGATGTGAACATCTTTCCTTGTGGTTTTGTTACTTTCTCAAGCTCTCTCTTTTATGGGAGACTTTTTTGTTGGCTGGGCAAACTGACGTCTTGGAAGATGGCTGCTTGTCACTGAAAACCAGACTCACTATACCCTGCCAAGAAACGGTCCTACACATGACATGTTAATTAGAGGACTTAAGAGACACTAGCACGCAGTTTAAAAAAAAAAAAAATCTTAAGACAGTGCAGGTTAGCAGTTTTATATAGTGTCTTTATGCATTTATATCCAACTGTAAATAAAATCCTTTTAAACCCTGACACAGCTTTAAAAAGTAAAATGATGATAAATAGAAGTGATCTTTGGCTATCTGTTACCTTAATGCTGGTGGATTGCAGCTTTTGGAAGAAATATCTTTGGAAAGACAGTGGCACCTTCAGCAAAGCTATGACAGCATCACAGAGACAACCTGTATGCTGGGAAACAAATACAATACAGTTACATGACTTGATTATTAATCACATTTATGAGTGTCAAAACTTTATTTAACTTTATGATACAAATACATATTTACAAAAGTAAAAAACTGAACAAGAATAAATGTGGTAGCCAATTTAGCTTAGCTGAATACATAAACAACATCTATAGTACAGCATTACAGTAGAGACCCCCGTAGTCCAATTATAACCCCTATTATAAGTACTACTCACAAAATCTCCGTTAACCTTACCAGGTGTGAAACAGGAGGGTGTTTCTTAGTGAGGCCCTCCACTTCCTCTAACACGTGGTTGAAGACGGACATCATTCGTCGCTCATATTCACTCTCTGTCTGGACAGATCCCAAGGTGCCGTACTCCTGAAAACTGGATTACAAAATCAGAGAAAGACTGAATGTTACAGACATCTGAGAGGAGAATGCGTCAGGGCTCCGTGTTCTTTAAATAAAGAAATACTTGTGAACATGGAACAGTCAGGAACCTTTTTAATCAAATGAATTTATGTGCATTTCATTTTATTATAACATTGTAAACAGTGTTTCAATCATAGAGCTTGTAAAAAGATACACAGACATGTCACGTGGCACTTGGCCAAAGGATGAGAGCATTCCTCTCAAACTCCCTTTGATACACTTAACTGATAGTCTACCATAGAGAACAGGACTTTAGTCTATGCAAATCCATGCATTCTTCCATCATTCTTGACATGCACATCAGGTCTCACCTGGCAGCCTGTGGGTCCAGTATCAAAGCTTCAATTACATGGGCGACGAGCAAACAGCTCTGCTGCTGTCTGGACAGATGGCTAAAGAAATACAGGTAACAGCAGAGAAAATAGGAAATGGGAAAGCTCATTGCGTGAATAGGGCACCGTTAAGGATACAACTCCACATTGCGAAGGGTGGCGTAATCAGCATCAAATGACGACTGGTGTAAATCAGCATAGCGAGCAGCAAGACTTCGGAACTCATCCATGCACACCTTCATCTGGGGAGAAAACCATCAGCTCACTAAGAGGTGCAAATCTTCTCTGCACTGCTCTACAGAGGCCAAGCACTATATACATTTCATTAAGTAAAAAAAAAAATCAAGATTTTAGAATCCATATATCTTTTCCTCAGTTCATTTGTACTAGCCCTACATTGTGGCCAAAGTCATACATTTGTGCAGCCTAATTTCCAACATTCAGGGCATCGTTTCCCACTAAATGCTATTACCATGGTTCCCTAACTTTAAAGAAAAACAGTAAGCTTATCCAAAATTGACATGCCCTACTAGAGAACTCTGAAGAGAGGATACTTCACCTGCATTGAGATGCGGCCACACCGTTGCAACTCATTGCCTGAGGTGAGCGCGATGGTGGTGGCGATGGCCGGAGGAGGGCTGGTCTTCAGGCTGTTGCAGGTACAAATGAGCTGCGACAGGGCTTGCAGGGTGTCGATCCGCAGCTTAATGAACTCACACTGGAATGTGAGCGGACTCAGAGGAGTGCTGGCAGCCTGGAGTGATTAATTCGACAAATACAGCACCGTTAAATAGTTGCACTGGTTTTGCTTAATCCATTAGCAAAATGTGATTCTAAGAGCAGCAAAGACTGGCTATGAGCAGCTTCCTGTCACCACTGAAAGAGGAACTGAACTAATAATTTTTGACAAGCAGATGTCTGACAGTTGACTGACTGTGAGGGAGGCGATGCCCTTTTGGTAGGAGCGCAGTGCTTCGGCGATGGCACCCATTGCTCCGCTGTAGTCTTTGTCCTCGATGTGACTGAGGCATTGCTCAGCTTGGGAAAACTCCTTCAGGCTGTTTAGCCAGAAGTAGAAGTGCTCAGAGGCCACACGAGTCCGCAGACACTGGTACAGCTCACTGGAGAACTCATGGCATCCCTGCAGGTAATTGAGAAGAATTTTAATTCAGATGGTTCATTTATCCTTGTGACATCATAATTTCAACATCTGCTGACCATGCGGGAGGCCTGCCGTGCGATGCGATACACTGTCCAGCCATTAGCAACATTCTCCAGCTGCTGTTTGATGATAGTCTTTACTTCGGCTGACAGAGAAGATTGGCTGGCAACAAAAATCACTGTTGCCAAGGAAACCTGCAGCAATCACAGTGGGGTGATAAAAGTGAAACTCCAAAATCAACAACAAAGTGTCTACACTGAACTGTGACACATCTTCCACATCATCTCTCACCAGTAGCTCCTGCTGCTTGTCTGTGGACGAGTGACTGGCCACTCGGTAGAGGTCCACCAGATCCCCCAGCATACCATCCCCCAGTACGGGCAGGTGGGTGGCAATGGCCGCTAGGGCATGGCACATGAGCACTCGAGAAGAATCACAGGATAGGTGGAGTTGGCCAAGCAGGAATTCCACAGCTGATTGGCTGAGATGGGGTCGACTTTTCAGAAGCTTAACCAGTGAGGTGAGTGCAGTCTATGAGTTGAACCAAAGTGGGAGATGAAGGACACACCAACATGGTTGGTTTATGAGAGATGGAGGGGGAGGCAGATGTGGTGAAACACATTCCAGAATACATTCTAATCTAAATTTACTGATTTATGTCAGATTAGCTAATAAACATACATAAATATGAACATATACTACAGGCTTGCAGTGTCTTACTTTGAGTGTGGCCTGTGCACTGGGGCTGTTGTCCTGACTGCACAACATCAGAAGAGACTCCACTCCCAGAACAGTGTCCTGCTCCAACTGTACAATATCTGAAGGAGGGAAATTCAGAATTCTAAGTTATGACACGGAAGACCACACACATCAAGCTAGACACAGACTAATGTCCACTGTAACTAACCTTTTTCTGGACAGGTAATGGCAATGTTGGAGAGCACTATGACCCCATGAGCAGCCACTGCCAGGTTGCTGTGGTAACAGCATTCTTGTGCCAGTTTAACCAGGTCAGTGAGCCGGGGGGGAATCAAGGAGCCACCTGAGAGGAGCATTTTACATTTATGTACAAGAGCATTATATCAAATATGTCAGGAATAAAAGCAAGGCACACAACAAAGAGCTATTTCAAGTGGACAATACCTGCCAGATTATTATTAAAATACTGTTTGATTGCAATCGTCCCAGAGAGAGTGGAAAGGACAGACAACATCCCCAGCTTCAAGTTGTTGTAAGGGATGGTCAGAGCACATTCACACAGGGTCTGAAGAGATTAAAAACACGCCATTACACACACATTTTAAACCACACAACAACAAAACAATCCTGCAATGCAGCTCTTAGCATTGCTACCTGAGTACTTTCTCTGATCCACAGGTGAGGAGCCTTTTTAGCCAGGAGCTTTAAATCATTAATAGCAAGTCTCTTCACTGCTTTTCTTGGATCATCTTTCAAGTACTGAAGGAGGAGCTGTAACTGTACAGAGAGTTCAAACATTAATAAGAACAGCAGTGCCAAGTCTTAAACATTCTGCCTCCTGTTTAATCAAAACACTTGAACTCAGTCTGAGACAAGATACCTGCTTGGGGATATCAATGAGAGAAGAGGCAGCCAACTGTGTGAAGGTATGCAGTGAGACAATGACCATGGGGGTGGAGGGGTACGAGTTGACCAGGTGCTGTAGGAGCTCTCTGCTGCTAGATGCCAAACTGGCATCATGATGCATGTGCTGCAGCATTGGGATCAGCTTCAGCTTCAGCTCCACTGGTGTGTCTAAACCTAGGTATACAAATGCAAACTCAGTATAAAAGATTACACGCACATGCTCACATCCATTTTCATTTGGTTATTACATAATCCCCCTTGAGGAACAATTGATCAAGACAGCTGTGATTGTGAAATTAACGTTTACCTTGAATCATCTCACTGACTTTGTTGCATATTCCTGCTGCAAAGTCTCTGGAAACAACAACAAAAAAAAACATAAAATGTCATATCATTTTGATTACAATTGAGTTTTAGTGGCGACTCTTCTTCCTTACTTTGACTGAGCAGAGAAACTTGCAGAAGCAAAGATTGCAGCTTCCACTTCAACATTGTCATGAGAGTCAAGGCTTTGACGAATACTGTGGTGGGCATTCTTCCTCTCTGGGATGATGGAAGCCAAACTACCAAGCATCCTGAACAAATGGAGCAACAATGCATTTTTTTCTCCTTTGAAACTGGAAGGTGGCAAAGGTGGTATCTTTCATTTTTGTTAATCAGCTTCATTTTCTTTAGCCACAGTTACCTCAGAGTGATGGCTCTGGCCACAGGGTCATTGCTGTGAATGACTGAGAAGACCCTTTTAACGAATTCATCCACATTGAGGATCTTCTCTAAATGTTTCTCACTCTGTTGGGTCACCTTCAGCACACAGAGACGCAGGAAGTTGTTGCTGGAAAAACACAAGTTTTTTTGTTTTTAGTGGAAAACTGGTGATGATGACGAGGCAGCAACTGTAACGGAGGGTTCACTTAAAAAAGCTTCAGTATCAGTCACTTCATTGGGATCTAATGACAATGTAATTTACACTATAATGCACGATTGATTTTAGACGCTGACGTTAGTGATGCCCACTGTTTAATGACCATACCCCAGTCTGAAGATGTCTGCTAATTTTAGAAATGCAGAGTTGATGAGGATAGGAAAAGGGTACTTCTGGAAGAGTTTGGGGAACAGCACCACAGCTTCACACTGCTCCCCGAGCTTCCCGGACCGCAACCCTGAAATCACATACATTTTACTAGTCACAACACAGCAGGGGGCTTTCCTGCGGGGAACAGTATTTAACATAGAAAGCGCCACATGGAGAGCAAACAGGAGCAGAATACAAACGAGATGCTAACTGGTTAGCAAGCTAGCTAACGCACCTTTATCCAGCTCCATGAGAGCAGAGTTGGCGTCCAGTTCTTGTTCGCCATAACAAGCCTCTGACAAGAAAGAACGAGCTGTTGAAAGCGACATTATTGTTTGGTTTTCTTGACTTTGGTACAAATATATTAGATCTGAGCCGTTAGCATTTCACTTATCAGGCGCTTCTCGAGCAAAGCAACCGATGGAACAGCCATACTGCATCCGGTGAAGACTTTTCACAATAAAATGTTTGTTACGATCATGGTCACAATGTGAACGTTTGAGAAAACGAGTTTCGGTAAATTATGGCCGTTTAATTGTAAACATATTTACAGCAGTGTAAAATATCCTATGTAGAACTGGTAGTGAATGCCCTTTTTACTGTATATAAATGATTCGAAAGCCTTTGTTATTTTTATGGTATACAAAACATTTGATA